>JAWQRP010003324.1:0-13574 GCA_033557875.1 Quadriops clusia | reverse complement strand
GTATACGCAATAAATAGGTTGTTGAATGTTTGAGGGAAGCACAAGATGGAGACACATAATATGAGTTTAACGCTATGTGTATAATTTACGAGTTGGAACTGTACAATATGTTAATTGGTTAACTTTAACAGAAATTAAAATGACGAAACATTGTATTGTTAAGTGTAGAAATATAAAAAGATGTGATTAAAAGAAAAAGAAAAGTGAAATTTTAAAATGTTTTGTGATTGTGATATTATAAATGAAAGTATTTAGTATTGTGAGGGTGTTAGTTTTTGGTTTTCTTGAGATTAATTACATGCCTGATAGGCCTTGTCTGTATTATAGATAATAAAAAAAGTCCAGAAGAAGTTCGCAAAGTAGAGCGAAGCGTCGGCTATTTAAAATGACTATTTAAAATAAAAAGAAAAAGAATGAAACAATGATTTCTTTTTTTTTATTAGACCTTAAAATACCATTAACACACAAGAAAAACAATTTTAATCAAAAAAAAGGTCATTACAATTTATATAAAAAGAGTAATAAATTATAATATAGTTAAGTATAAGAATGGAGGAAAGAATATGTTGGCCAGAATCGACAAATTCTTTAATAAATGTCTGTCCGCAAGACAAACAGAATTGGTGATAATTGAAAGGGGCGCAAGAATACCCAGACTAGAACATATCCTAAATAAATCATTAATACAACAAATGGATGGTCATCGTACAATAAATAATTGACAGAATGGAAACACTTTACTAAGCGGTGAAACGTGTCTATAGGAAGATGCGCGAATAAATGCTACTATCAAATATCACTCATTGTATATATACATATGCATATACAGAACAAAGAATAAATCTGGCTTGATTGATAATCTAAGATAATGAAAATTTATGTAAATCGCGCAATAAAAATCTTTTAAAAGCCATAATGAACCATTCTAAATGGATGTAAATTATTATAATTAACTTTAGTGTCACACGATCTATACCGATGGTAAATCTATAAATACGTAACAAGGAGGTGGCTAGAAAACAAACAAACAATGTGTTTAATGGACTTTGTAAACAAACCCGAGAGATGACAATGAAAGGTTCCCTTAGGTCAGGCAAATCGAATAAAAATGTACAAGGTCTAAGAACAATCTAAACCTGTTCGTTCGTGGATTAGTTTGCTCAGCTTCCTGATCATCTTATTTGCTTCAAGAATGATATACACATTGCGTGGGAGACCATTGGTTAATAAAATAGATGAGGTAAAAAGTTGCGATAATAAATCAAGTGAAAATTCGGTAGTAGTAATTTTACAAATATAGTCATTAATTTAATGTACTTACGTAGACAAGTGAATTGATAATATTGATATAACAAAAATAGAGCCAATATTTAATGTAACCTTCTTTTGATAAAAGACTCATACAAAATATAATTAAAATTACAATTACTACAATAAATTGTTGTTGTAAAAGTTATAATATTCAGAGCATGCTGGTTTTAGAAAAATTATTTATTCATTCAATCTTTACCATAATCCTCATTATGTGACTCAATGTGATATCTGAAACCTCAAAATTAACCTGTAAACGAATGCGTACATAAGAATATCAACCTACGATTATATTTTTATCAAGTGTGTATGAATTAATTCCAACAAGAATTTTAAGCTATCATGAAACAGGATTTAATAAAATAACTCATAAGTCGTAGGTTTACCGTTCAAATATCCGCACCTTAAAATCAGTTATTTATAGAAGGAGAAGTTAATAAATAGACGTTAAACAATAGTGCTTTATTTCCCATTCACGAAGTGTTTAACACATTCATCGTTTTTTTAATCGGTTGTATACAAGATCGTAAAGCTACACCTGATGCATTTTTTAATCCATGATGTTTTGTTAAGGATAAAATAAATTTGGAATCGTAAAATAGTTAACCAGTTGACACTTAGTAGAGGAGACTGTTTGGAGGCCTCTCAAGGATAACCTGACAAAATTTTAGCTAATTAAATTTTATTGCTAATAAAATGAAAGATTTGATACCGGTAAATTGATTATTATAATGTAAATTATGAAAATATGAAAAACTTTGTTGCCAACTAGGAAAGGAGTTGCATATTTAAAATTATAACTGCTTTGTGTTCGTATTTTCTTTATTTACATCATAATGCAGTTCTTTTAGACACCAATTGGAAAACAATAACACTATTTTTGTTTGATCTGTTACAAGTAATTAGACTTTAAAATGTTTTCTCGGTGCAACTGCAAGAAATAATTCAATATCCTTGTTGAATTGTTATAAATGTAAAAATCGACGTTTGCTTCATGACTTAATTATTAAGTATTTCCTTTAATACATGAAGATTAATGGTACCTATCTCTGCTTATTATTTATAGAAAAGAAGTTTCCTGTTTTTGCCTTCACGCTGGTATATCTAAAAAAACACAATAATAAATTACCTAGTATACAACAACATTACAGTACATTTCCTTCCTATCATTTTTTATTTCCTTGGGAGAACTGTATTTTAGTCATTTTAAGCCTTAAAAAAATATTGTTGTAAAAATGTAGTTGTATAAAAAATAGACGCCATATTAGATAAATGGCCTAAAATTTCTTCAAACTATTTCGCTGACGTTGGACACCTGTTTTTGTATTTCCGTTTAAATGAGACAAGCTTAATTCATCCAAATAAGAATAAAATTCGCAAATCTTTTCACCTGATACCCGAGTGGCGGGAGTTTTGCATAAAAGATGAGTGTTAAAACACGCGTACATTTAAAGCAATCAAGCGGGCTTGGTAGGGCCAAGACAATCACTGCCATCCCAGTTAGCCGTGCCAGCCATAGATTCGCATCCATGTGTACGTTGTAATTGTTTGTGCAATTAACAGTAACAAATGCGTTTGTATTGTTGCAGTTATGAGTAAACACCAGGTGAGTCCCAATGCACCAAAAATTGTTAAAATATTTTTTTGCACTAGTAAAACAAAACGAAAGTACTACCGAAAATTGCTGTTAACAATGCCAAGCATAATACCGTCAGTAAATTGCGAAAAAGGTTAATTTACCTTTAATTTATGTGATTGTAGAATATCTGCAATTTTTTCCACGCTAAACCTATAATTAAGTCGTTAGAAAATGCTAACATAAACATTTGTACGAATCGATGTATCTACTTTTCATAAGATTTTAATTAACACAACTTTTTGTCCAGTCACGGATAAATACTTAAAAAATCCGTTAACAAAACGATTGTTGTTAAAAACTTTAAAGTAGAGCTTAGATGATATTTAAATGAACGTACATTCCCTACATTTGTTGATTTTCCCACCTTGGCCTATCTAAAAAAATAAAAATTTAAAAACGAACCTAGGTCAATAAAACCTTGTTTACAACAATAGTACACGACTATTAATTTTGTAATGGTAAACACCAAACTTCTATTAAATTCCCAAATTCGTTGATAGTGCGGTCTTCTATGTCTTTGTTGAAAGACAAATCGATTCTTCAACTGTTACATCCTTATTTATTAAATTTAATCCAACGCAAGAAACGTTTTATGTTTTTTATAGATTCTTATTCCACTGTAAGATACTGTCAAACCTTCACCATAATTATATTAGACATTTATTCTTACTCAATTTCTCTAATAATGAAAAATCATTACTCACAACATTATGCTAATTAGGACCTTCGGCTTCTACACACTTCGTGTGTAATATTATTGTTATCGAGGACAGTCTTCCCAATACGAAAAAATCTAATAGTGACGATATTGCACTTATGATGTCATCATATTTGTTCAATTACTATCGATGCACTATCGTTAGAAATGCGTAGACAAATTAAATTTGCTGAGAGGCGTTAATGTTTTACGTATTTTATAAAATTTTTTCGCACATTTAATTTTTTGTTAGTAATTTAAGTCGTACTAAATATAACATTAACATTTTATTTATGTAGTTACTAATGAAGCAATTAAATTTTCCTGATTTTTTAAAAACTCTAACCTGTAATGAAAATTAGGACGCATTAACACGTACCATTTAGGAATGAAATTATGGAAATTAATTAAAACATAATATTCAAATTTATGTTAAAATCAATTTTGGCTTATTTTCTAGTTTATGGCTCGGGCGATTACAGGAAGCCGTTATTTTTTTTCTTAAGACCATTTAAATACTCGCCACCATGTGGCATTTGCCTCAAATTTAAACTCTGGGCCCCTCTATAAATTTACAGTATTTTAATCGCATATCAATATTGTCGCAGATTTTTTTGATATATGGCCTGATCTTTTCAGTGGCTAGTTCATCATTGACTTTGTGAATATTTATAGTTTTCGAATTTGAATATTAATGGCTCTTTGTTGGCAGAATGTCCCATATTTTTTGAGAAGATTGAATTAATTCGTGCTTAAGATGGTATCATGCTTTAAACAAATAAATTTCTCTGGATTTTACAGTAATGGCTTAATTTTTCCACAATTTACTTTAAATGGTATTTTAATGTAATTAACATTTTAATTAGTATAATTTACCACTAGGCAATGCGTTAAAGTTAAAGGCGACGAAAAACTTAATAATTGAACTAAACATAAAATTTTAATTGGATGATGAAAACCAATAGGATGTTATCAAAAATTAATAAATTATTGTGCGTGTAATTTAAGTAAGGTTAATAATCACATAAATCAACAAATATCGTCAAAGCAAGTAATTGGTATTAACAACGATACTACACATGTCGCCATAAATACTTTACGAATCCGGTTTACGTAAAAAATATAAGCACCATAAAAATGGAAATCACAAATGAACTGCTCATTCACCTATCTTTATTCATTAAAGAGACGAGAGGATTAATGTGTGGTCCAGAGCTGGTGATGTAATTTTCACTTTTAACGAGTCGTTATCACAGGCATTCTATATTTATTTTGCAATTACCATAAAAGCATTTCCACGACTAAGCTTTCTGCTACCATATCAAATTTTATTATCCTCACAACTAATTTTTCTATTGTCACATCAGTATTGGTCTCCTCTAGCCAATTATTTACGGTTATAGAAGATCTAACGGAACCGGCTTCTGAGAGTTGTAGGAACTTGACTTTAAGCCACAGACCAATTAATTTGGACGATGTTGTAATTTATTGCACCTGTGGTTTTTAACCATGTACTAATTTGCCAATTAGGAACTGACCTTTACTTATTGAAGATGATTTAGGTAATTCGAGAGAATAGCTAATCAGTAAATAAAACTCGTGGTTTTCAGATTGTTGTTTTTGTTTTCACCGTCCTATTTTATAAGGGAGTCTCACCAGCAAAAAATGATGATGACGAAGGGAGACCGTATGAATTCGGCTTTACGATAGATGGAGAGCAACATAGGCATGAATCGAAAGGTAAACATTTTTCTCTGCTTTTGGATATTTTAAAACAATATACCTATTACATTAAAAATGAAAACCTTTAATTCGATACATATTTTAGATGTAAATGGCATTATCCAAGGCGAGTTTGGTTTCATCACAGGAGATGGTATATACCATACTACAGTTTATGCAACAGATGAAAATGGAAATTTTAAAATTCTAAGTATGCGAAGTGTACGAGTTAGTCCACGTAAGTAAAATTGAAAATATTATGAAACATAAATGTTGTAAATAAGAATATGTTACTTCCTGGTAGATATGTTTGTTTTAATCGGTAACGTTTCGCTGCTCTATAGTAGCATCTGCAAGGCCAACCTAATCTAAAGTGGTCCCAATATCTATCTAGCTATCTATTCCATTTATTAGCAATTGTGCACAAAACAAATAAACAAATTAACGAATTCAAAAATGTGTCCTTGCGAAGAAACTGTTGCCGTTCAAAAGAAATAAACATTTAATTAAGTAACGTAGTTTTATTAATAATAAGTTCAACTTTTGAACGAAACAAATCTCAAAGAAAATAGCAATAACTACTATTACTATTTAGCTTTGGACCAGTTGGAAGGAGGAAAAATACCGAGCCATAATGCCCAAAAGCAAAACTATAACAGTCCTGGAATCCAAAAACCTGTGGCAACTCCTCCAGCTACTACAGCAGTAAGGCAGCCTCTTCCTCAAGGGCCACCCTCGACAACAGCAAGGCCACCTTACGTTTTCACAACTCAACCAACGATCAAGCCAGCCTGCGGAGGTTGTGGAGTACCTAAACCAACCACAAAGAAACCTGAAAAGTTGCAATTCCAAAATCCGCACTTTAAACCGCCACAAAATCAAAATGCAATTAATACACCATCTACAGATTTACTTCCGCCAGGTGCTAATGGAAATCCTCCAGCAATTGCAGTAGTTGGTAATCCACCGTCTGCCATTGGAATTAGTAATAATTTCCCTACAAATAGGCTTGAAGACAATCAATCACCAAAGCCGCCATCCTATCAAAATCCAGGTCCAGTTGGGACACTAAACCAAATTCCAATCCCTATAAGTCAATATCCTAGTATCGCAGATACCAATCCTGTGTTATCAAATAAATTTGGGCAAACGCCTTCAAGTTATCCGGGAACTGTAGGTAATGTTAACAACCCTGATCCAATTGGTGTTAACCCTGGTACCAAACCAGGGTTGGGCCATAATCCGCAAACAATTCAAGATTATCCAGGAAATGCAATATTACCTTCTGGTGAAAATGTGGCAAATCCTGGACCTATTGGCAACAATCCTAATTTTAATGTAAATCCTGCAATATCAAATCCAGGAACTGCCTTATCCCCTATAAGCAACAATCAAGTCCAGGTGAATCCTCAAAATAATCTAAACAAGGTTTCAGTGAGCAACGGAGCCATTAATGTTCCCAATAATCCTCCAATTCCTATAGTAGACAAATATCCTGGTATGGTAGATGGTTTACCTAATGGAGTTTCAGAAAAGAACGTGCTGGATCTTTTATATAAATTTAACTACACCGTTGGCTTCCACGGTCATTATGAGAAAGGGCTAAAAGACGGCAGCAAAATTGGAGGCTATTTCGTAAATGGAAGGGATGGTATTAGCCGAGTAGTTACTTATGTAGCTGATAAAAATGGGTTCAGGCCTAAATTTAAGTTAATCAATTTAGGATTAGATTCTCCAGACACACCCAAGGAAGGAACGGAAAAGACCTTCGGCCTCAAGAACTTTGAGTTCGTTTGGTATCCTGTACAATAGTATTATTTCATATTTGTAAAAAAATAAGTGATTGTAAAATGATCGTGATTATTTTTCTGTGTAAAAATGTTACATTAGCATACAAATTTACTTGAATATTTTATTCACATTTGAATATGTTGTATAATACTCGTGTATAAATTCTTAACTTATATTTCTTTTCTTACCTCATCTTAAACTTCATTTGTAAGTATAGTAGAAGAAAGAATTAAAAATTTGAAACAAGGGGTTTTTATTTATTTCTAAGAGGAATGCAAAGTGGTAAAGAATATACAAAATTAAAAAAAAGAATCATATATTTCACTATATACACGTTTAAATATATATATTTTCTAAAATACGTAGTACTGTCTTTAACATAAAACTATCATCAACTTACATCGATATACTGTACAAAATGTTCTAAAATATCTAAAAAACTACCTTTTGATTTATTCTGTATAAAATTCTACAATATTCGTTTCAATTCAAGGAGATTTACATACCCTTTTCGTTAAATGAAGTAATAGGTTGTATGGTAGTCACAGAAACAACTAAAATAATTATCAAAATTTTCTTTCCGAATAAAATTTTTATCGCATCATATAAAATTAACGAGATATTATTGTAACATACATAGGCCATCTTATAATCATACGCAATTCCAATATTTTAAACAAAAAATAAAAATTTATTTCGAGTTAATTGTAAATGCTGGTACAAAAAATCAAATACAAAACATTATGGCTAAAATAAATTAAAGTAGTTAACAAAACTTAGTAATCACAGTAAAAATAATTATTTTTTCATAATAAAAGAATCTTTAAGAAGTTAATTGATTTAAATATGTTGCTATTTATATTTTTTATAAGTATACATTGTGTAGCATTAACATATTACAGGCGTAGAACTGTTTTATTTTTAAAGTGTCGAGACCTCATTCTTCTTTTATGTAAGGCAAATTTTGGAGAAATAAATTGGATCTACACTGCACATCAATTTTTTAAGTTATCAATCGCATTTTAAAATTAATTTAATTAACCAAAACTTTGCCTTTCAAAAGTAGAAAATAGTTACAGATTATCATGTGCCCTATCAACAAGTGTTTTTCACGTTTATCCGCTTCCGTTAAATATCTCTGCATAAATACATATCCTACATAAGTTCACATAATTGCACAAAATTAATGTAGGGAACTGGTCCCTTTCGTCACATTTTAGACAAATTATAATTTTTAACCGCTAACAACTATAAAACAGTTTTTCTTATATAAATTATATACACAATTTTACAAGGCATCAAAAATCATTTCTTTGTGTGAAAATCCTAATACTTAAAAATGAACACCAGAATTGAACTCTTGTAGAGAGAGATCTCCAGTCATGAAATAAATAACTCCTTTATAATGAATTAATTCCAACACCGATTCAATATAACTTTTTCTCTTTGTTGAGATACAAACAAATATTTTGAGGAAAATACACGAATTTTTTTTACAACCAGTTGGGTCCCAAAGAGTTTTCTAACAAAGCTACCGCATCGTACCGTTCCATTTCCCTAAATATTCTCATTATCTCTGTTAGGGCATTGCTTTGTCTATTCCTGGCTTCCCACAAATCTAAGATGCAGTCTGTTGGGGAAGGTTTCACGGCAAAGAAGTTGATGTACCGATCAACGGACAAGGCATGCGCTAACATTCTCCAGTCGTTGCCTCTCGAGGTAGGTGGGTCCAACAATTGACACAATTGCTTCCGAACGGACTTACTTAGCCTAAAGGAGAAATCATCACAGGTGGAAACCCCTCTGTCTGTCAAAATGAGGTTTTTGGCGAGCTTGGGAGTTAGAGATTCGTCGGGTATGGCAACTTTGAAGTTTTTGGCACATTTTGGGTTATTTAGATTTGAGTTGTTTAGACTTGGATTATTTAGGGTTGGATTGTTTAGAGATGAGTTGTTTAAGTTTGGGTTATTAAAGCTTAGACTGTTGTTGGTTGGATTGTTTAGACCTGGATTGTTAAGACCTGGATTGTTTAGACCTGGATTGTTTAAACCTGGATTGTTTAGACCTGGATTGTTTAGACCTGTGTTGTTTAAACTTGGGTTATTCAAATTGGGATTATTTAGACTCGAGTTAATCAAATTAGGATTACTCAGCCCCGTGCTATTAAAATTCGTGTTGTTTAAAAAGTCCTCTTGGTTCAGTTGCTTATAAGACTTGGGAGAGTCAGTAGACTTACTGGTTTCACTCTGGATGGTGATTTTTGGCACTAATTCGTTAAAAGTCTTTGCAGAGTTGGTCCTGCTGGAAACTTCAGAATCGTCCCTACACGTAATGTCGAAAGCTAGGTAGTGTTCATAACCCTTCTGATTCACCTTAATTTTGAAATTAAGATTCCTATTTAATTCGTAGCATTCTAGGGTAAAGGAACAGTGAAGGCTGTTGCTGTTAGCTTGCCACAGGTGCCTGAATGGTATCTCTTGGTAATTGGAACTGGGTTTCGCCTTCCAACCGTCGCAGATGTTATCTAGGTGCAAGCAAAGGTTATTGCCTCCGTCCTGGAAAGGAAGAGATTTTGGTTCGTCCATCAGGTAGCCTCCTAGACGCTTTTCTTGCCCATAGACAGTTTCCATGGAGCTTTCGGTATCTTCTAAGACGTAAACTCTAACGCTGAAGTCTACAGAGGATTGGAAACACAACTTTGGGGCAAACACTGCAAGTTTAAGTCTCTTTATGGCATTTCCATTAATTGACTGTCCTACAATCACGAATCTTGATAGTGACTCGGTCACTAAATAAGCGGTGTCTTTGTCCAATTGGCAGAAAACTCCAGTGTTGATGGTTTCCTGGCCTAAGCTTACAGCATTGATCCACTGGGAGTCACTGCAGTCGCTTTGAAGGATGGAGATGGCCCAACTGCTTTTGGTCAAGTCTGCACAATGGGGAATTTTCAAAACGACGGCTTTGTTGAGGGAAATGTTCGGACCACAAGAGACGACTGGGCTCAATTGTGTTACATTTTCTGCTAATTTAGGTCTAAAGCAGTCTTCATTCAAGATGGAGAGGAAGAGGTCGTTCTTCCTAGTGCGCGACACCCCACCTTCTGGGATCAAAAGACTCACAGCGCTCTCTGGAAGGTTCAGGTATGCTCCTGAGTGAGTCACAGAGGCGCTGGTGTAGTTTCCGCTTGTGGTTGGCGTTACGGCATAAGCTTGAGGTAGTGATGTGATCGGGAGGGTTACTGATTCGGTGGCTACCTCGTATGTGGAGTCAGCTGGAACAAAAATAAGATTGACAAAGATTTTCTGGTGTTTACTTGTTGGTTTAAGTTATTATATAGACTATGATTGATTTATTTACTACTTTTTTAAGAAAACATTTCTTTATTTATACGTAGTTTCAATTCAATATTGCTCATCTTTAATTAATTACGGAATATTCAATTTTTTTTATAGATGAAAGATGGAAGAAAAAGTGATGTATGTGTAAGTGTAGCAATAATTGTTTTAAACTATGTAATACTAAAATGAAGTTATATTTGTTAATGGGTTTTTCAATATAAACTCTTAGTTATCTTTGTATTATTTTTTTAGTTATTAGAACACTATTTATCCTTTACAAATTTTAGTGTTCACACGAATGAACTAGATCACGAATGAACAAATTGTGTTGGATAATTTAGTCAGTAGTAAGACACTATTTTCTAAGGTCTTAGTGATAGATTGTCTTATTGTTGGTGTACTGCATATTGGTGCAGTGTGAATAATATCACATATAATATCTTTAGCACTTAATTTCAAACATCAAAACATTTTTTTTTGTCTCTCTTAGGGTAATGAGGTCTGGTTTGTGTGTATATGTCTCTCCTTTTGCTCTTCTAGTCAATGATGGGGAGCTTGAGTACATTCGTATAATTTAAACTAATTTCGTGTTATTTTTTTGAATATTCACCGCTACACGAAATACGTATTCTCTAGAAAAGTAAACTATTTTCTCTTGTAAAAATCCGTTTATTTTTTAAAAAGTCAATCATATTTTTCAATTAAGATTAATTACCGCTAAATTTAAACATATAAATTTTCTTAAAGAAAAATATCAAAATCTTCTTTATTAAGAATATATTATGATCATATTGAGTATTCTTCTTTCGTTGCAAGAATATAACATGTATTGTATTACTTAGTCTTCATTTAAAAATTCTATGACGTTGTTTCAATATTTTATTTTCCTCGATTCCGTACTGACATTACCCTTATCTCAAATATGCTGATTTATTTAGTTAAAAGTTACAAATTCCTGATTTCAGAATAAAAATTCAAGAATTTACGTTTTCTTACATCAAGATTGGCACTCCCTGAGTGAACCTATAAGCATTATTTAATACTTACAATTATTCGTAAACCCACTGAGTTGACTTCGTTTCCCGCTGGAGGATTCAAGCGTAGAGCTCGTCGCCGGCGACATCTGTATGTCACTAGCGGAGGCCAAATGCGGGACATCGTAGTGATGCTCGGAGACCGATCTAGCCACAGAAGTGGCCGGTGTTGTGTACGGGTATTCGTAGCAAGGTGGCACAGTCTGCGTCAGATCCGGTTGCAGGTTGCACGAGAGGGACTTTTTGTCGTGCTCCGGGAAAAACTCCGGATGGTATTCTGGAAAGGATAAAAGCGCATCAAACGGATGACAGTAAAAAATCAATGCTATTAGTGTTTCTTTATAGTGAAAGTGCTGACTATCGCCGGTGAAAGGGTAATAAAGGGTGGGCAAAAACCCCAAATTACTTTCTCTCTTCATTTATCCGCGGGGCCCTAACACGGTTCTTTCGCGATTTATCGCTGATATTAATTTATTTCCTTTTGTCTGGCCGGAGATGAATGCTTTTTGTTGGGGAGAAATATGGGCCATAATGAAATAAATCGTGTTGCGTGAGATGCGCGTTCGTCTTGACAGCATTTTGATGCGGAGATTGTGACAACGGATATATATTTAAAGGGGCCCAAGAAGAATTATCCTTAAATTCATACAAAATTGGCAAATTTACGCGGATAACTCAAAATAAATATCACACTTCATTCAACTTTTGCTTGTTTTGTGAATTCGTGATTAATACGCAGAAATTTGCTAAAAGTAAAAAAAGTTAGAGGGGTAATATCAGAGAGCATGCAATAAGGCGAATGAAGCAATTAATAATAAAAGTTTGGTTGGGGAATGCGCCGTGGTGCGGTTGCATGCAAGAATTGTTTCCAAGCTGTATTTTTAGCCCGCTTTACGTGCTTTTAAATATCGAATATAAATTCTTTGGGATTAGGATTGCTGTTCATTATGAAAATATATTGGCGGTGGGTGCGCATTTTAGAACGCGGGACACGTATGTAACGCAACACCTTTATGAAGAAGCATGTCAGCGGCAGGGGCCCCTTAAGAGAGCCCTGATTTATTTACATTATTTATAAAGCATATGTTACCGTTGTTTTTAATAAGCGAAGAAGTTTCGTAAACATCTCGAGGACCGAACATCCAAACACGCATAAAGTCGAGCTTTCGGAAACATCGTCAATTATGAAGACGTCCCAGCGGTAACCCGAGAACTATTTTGGCGTTACGACCCCTCTATTTAAAACCAACTCCTCGGGACTATTTAAAAGCTGTTTAGGATTCTTCTCGTCCTAGTATATACAGGCGTACTATTTAAAACTGCATTAAATGGTTCGATGTAAATTCTAACAAACATAGTAGAAGATTGGGTATAAATTATTCTGTTAATGACAATGTGGGAAAAACAAATATACTGTAGGATATATTATTTAGAAAATATTTTTTAGTTCAAAGAGGAAGATTTTAAAAAAGTAATTATTGTCCATTTTCGCTCTTTTTCATTAGAGATTAAAATGCCTATGTATGATATTGAGCAAGGAAAACAATAAGAGAGGAATACCTCTTCAGCCATAGCACCGGCACCGCACCAAGCAATGACATCATTAGTGATTATCAAGATATTCAAAAAAATAGTTATTTTTTAATTTCTATGGATGCTCTGAGATTTTAAAAAATTAAATTGAAACGAACCAAAAAAGTTAGGGTTGTTCCAACCCCATCAGCCTAGTCAAATAATAAATATGGAGTGGTCTCGCATATTTTTAAATTGTACTAGACAAGATAAGACAGATTCACATTAGGATTCAGAGTGATTTTTTAATAATTTTGATATTATATACACATGCATATTTAGAAAACATAGACAATAAATATCGAGTGGTCTCCACTCGACTTTCTCGCATATTTTTAAATTATACTAGACAAGATAAGACAGATTCACATTAGGATTCAGAGTGATTTTTTAATAATTTTGATATTATATACACATGCATATTTAGAAAACATAGACAAAAAAAGATTACTTTCGGTTGGGTAATTGTC
>JAWQRP010003323.1:0-13575 GCA_033557875.1 Quadriops clusia | reverse complement strand
CTGTTTTAAAAACAATTAATGCCCACTTTTTTAAAAACAATTAATTTTCATTTTCAAAACAATTAATTTTCATTTTCAAAACAATTAATTTTCATTTTCAAAACAATTAATTTTCAATTTCAAAATAGTATTCATTACCAAAACGAACAATAATGCAGACATAGTTATTTATCATAAATACACACAAATTTTAGATGTTAGCTATAGTTGTATACGGGTATATGGGTATACCCAAAGGAAAGCTATAATAATAATAATAAACCTGTAATGGAGAAGGAAATACAAATAGATCTAAATTCAACAGAGAAAGTAAGCACAATAAAGCATCATACAATATACTCTTCCTACTTGTCACTAAGTACATATAAACATCACTAATTAATCAATTATCAACAACCCTGTATATTACATATGTGCAGTATATTACATACGTACAGTAGGTACATTAAATATGTACATACTCTTGTAGATAATTCGTATTAGAGATATTATTAATATTAAAACTACAGTCAGATTATGGAGAATTTGCTCGTTACTTACTCACTCCACTTAAACACGTTTAGGGAGAAATAATGTAAAACTCGTAGCACTCACACACGCTCATTTTAACATAAATTCAATTCTTTAATAGAAGAGTCTACATATTATAAGAACACGAATATAAACTGTCATATAGGGATTTACATACGTCAATATGACGTTTACAGTGATTTTGTTTTTTCCCCTAAAGAAGTTGGTGTCTCTCGCGGCCGCCATCTTAATGCAGTTGACAAGTTGGATATTTACTATTAAGGTTTATTGTTAATATTTTCGTAAAAAAGTTGTAAAAACACTCGTGTAATTGAATCTCGTAAGGACATCACTCGTAAGGACATCGCTCGTAAGGACATCGCTCGTAAGGACATCGCTCGTAAGGACATCGCTCGTAAGGACATCGCTCGTAAAGACAACGCTCAGAAAGCTTTCGGTTTCAACATGCACAACGACATCCTTAACCCTCTATTAAACTGACGATAAAAATAAAGAATGAAAATAAAAATAGAAAATAAAAAAATAAAATAAAGATATAAAATAAAAAAGAAAAAAAAGATATAAAATAAAAATGAAAATAAAGATATTCAAAAAATTGAAAATGAAGAATGAAAACGAAGAATGAAAACAAAGAATGAAAACAAAGAATGAGACGGTAAATCTGTTTGTTAAAAATGTATAAGACAGAACATAGGAAAATACACCTCTAATAATCAAACGATAAACTGTGGATATTAACCACCCAAAAGAAATCTATATAATTATACATAGTACAAAGTAATGATGTAAGTTAAATTGAAAAAAAATATGAAGAAACAGAACGTCGTTTAGAATAAACAAATAAACAACAAGTCTCGCTTTCTATCTTTTAATAAACAGAACGAATGATCATTGTGAGAGAAATAGAATTCAAATGAAGAGAAATATCAGAAATACTTTAGGTAATAACTCCCCAAAAGAAAGCTATTTAATAGTATACCTAGTAGATAATGCAAGTTAATTTTTAAAAATATGTTGAGACATGTAATACAAACGATAAACTCAAATCTCATCATTGGACATTCTCGACAAAAACTCATATTTAAACAAAACCCCCACATTTCCTAAAGATAACTTCTATAATAAATATAATTCATATAGTAAACAAAACACTTTCATAAACAAAAACTTTTGTAATAAACACACTAATCACATTAAACATCAACAGGATGAGAAGATAAACATATTTGTTACAAATGTATCAGAAACAATATGGAAAAATACTCTTAAAACCAAAAGAATAACTTTAGGTAATAGCACATATATATGTGGTAATAGCTACGCAAAAGGGCTCTATGTTATAATGTAGCTAGTAAATAATGCTAGTTAAAGTTTAAAAAACTCTAATCGCATCATCATTAGAATAGAAACAAAAAATTAGAGTATAAATAAAATATATGAACATCAGGAAGTGATCGATTATAATCATCAACAACCCTGTATATCCTATTACTCTCTAGTGGCACACAAAGCCAGAGTGCTAGTAGATACCATTCATTCATACAGGTATATATAGGAATGTATTACATTTGCTGGTATTAATTGAGTACATAATATTTGTAATTTTAACTTACACACGTTTGGGAGAAATAATGTAAAAACCGCAACACTCACACACGCGCACAATTACATAAGTTCAATTCTTCAATAAAAGTGTCTACATATGTATAATAGCAAAACAAAATTAAACTGTCATACGGGTTTAGATACGTCAATGCGACGTATACAGTGATTTTGTTTTTTCCCCTAGAGAAGTTGGTGCCTCTCGCGGCCGCCATCTTAATACAATTGACAAGTTGGAAATTCATTATTAAGGTTTATTGTTGATATTTTCGTTAAAATACTTGTAAAAACACTCGTGCAAGTGAATCTCGTAAGGACATCGCTCGTAAAGATATGGCTCGTAAGGACAACGCTCGTAAGGAAATAGATCGTAATGCAATAGATCGACATTATTGTTTAAAATCTAGACAAATGCGGTAAGTCACTTTTACCGTCGCCTACTAACTTTTAATACACAGAAAGAAAAAGAATAGAAATCTGTTGATAAATGATATCAAAGAAATCTGAAAAATAGAAAAGGATTGTAAAATATTACAACACGTTAAAGGTTGAAAAGGAGAATATCTGAATAGGTACATACAATATATAACTTGAAAACAAGTTTCTTTTGAATAGGAACTATATTTCAAATTTCTTAGCCCTAGCTCTATTAATCTGATTTTGAAGACGTTAATAATTTTTTAGTTATATGTATACCTTTTTGACTTTTTTTAAAGATTGCTTACCTTCACTATTTTAAAACAATTTAGTTTTTTTTAAATATTTTAATAATATATAAATATGTAAAATACTATATAAATATTTATAATAATATAAAAATATTTATAATAATATAAAAACATTTATAATAATATAAAAACATTTATAATAATTTAAAAATATTTATAATAATATCAGAACATTTATAATAATATAAAAATATTTATAATATTAGATATATAAATATTTATAATAATATAAAAACATTTATAATAATATAAAAATATTTATAATATTATATAAATATTTACAATAATATATATAAATATTTATAATAATATATACATATTTATAATAACATATAAATATATCTAGAATTCTAGCTCAAGATACTATTGGCTCTAAAAAAAAGTAATAATAGTGTTCGTTTGGGTATGTTTCTTGAGAAAAAAAATTTAATTCCGAAAGTCATCGGTTTCGACATGTACAACGACATCCTTAAGCCTGTATTAAAATTGTCGCCAAAAATAAAGAACGAAAATGAAGATAGAAACTAAAAAAAGAAAATAAAGATATTAAATAAAAAATGAAAATAAAGATAAAAAATAAAAAAAGAAAATAAAGATATTAAATAAAAAATGAAAATAAAGATATAAAATAAAAAAAGAAAATAAAGATATAAAATAAAAAAAGAAAATAAAGATATAAAATAAAAAAAGAAAATAAAGATATAAAATAAAAAATGAAAATAAAGATATAAAATAAAAAAAATAAAGATATAAAATAAACAAAGAAAAAAAAATAACGAATGAGACGGAAAAATTACTTTTTTTTAATGTACAAGAAAGAGCATAGGAAAATACACCTCTAATAATCAAAAAGAAAAACGATAGGTAATAACTACCGGAAAGAAAGCTATATAATAATAATAATAACGAAAGATAAATTGTCAAAAAATAGTGAAGAAACAGAACGATTTTAAAATAAACAAATAAACAACGCGTCTTGCTTTGGTGAGGTCGCTTTGAAACAAATGAACAACGCGTCTCGCTTAGTTGACGTCGTTTTGAAACAAATGAACAACGCGTCTCGCTTAGTTTACGTCGTTTTCAAACAAATGAACAACGCGTCTCACTTAGTTTACGTCGTTTTGAAACAAATGAACAACGCGTCTCACTTAGTTTACGTCGTTTTGAAACAAATAAACAATGTGACTCGCTTAGTTGACGTCGTTTTCAAACGGGTAGACAACGCATCTCGCTTACTTGACGTCGTTTTGAAACAAATGAACAACGCGTATCGCTTACTTGACGTCGTTTTGATACAAATGCACAACGCGTCTCGCTTAGTTAACGTTCTTTTGAAACAAATGGACAACGCGTCTCGCTTAGTTGACGTCGTTTTGAAACAAATAAACAATGTGACTCGCTTAGTTAACGTCGTTTTCAAACGGGTAGACAACGCGTCTCGCTTACTTGACGCCGTTTTGAAACAAATGAACAACGCGTCTCGCTTAGTTTACGTCGTTTTAAAACAGATAAACAACATATCTCGATTAGTTGAGGACGTTTGGAATAAACACATGCAGAAGGAGAAAAGAAGAAATGGATAGCAAAAGACAAATGGCTGTTAGACAAATAGAAAATAATCGCGGAATTATTGTCTTCTTTTTCAATATAGTTTAAATTAAATTAATATCCAAATAGTGTGAAAAATACACAAAGTAAGCTTTTATAATCCTCAGGTTACCCTACGTAATCAGTAAAATCTATGGGACCTTATGGCACTTACTGGTCATTGTGGATTGCAAAAACGGCCCTAAAAGATCGTACAATTAATTTTTCCGAAAAACAAATACTTAGGCATCAGAAATGAATCCAATTATTAACAAAACTTCATACACTCTATTAGATATATTCGTTCGTGTATATGCACGTAGTATATGGTATTAATTTAATACACTGCTGATAATAACTAAGGACACAATATTTATTACTTACTGTACTTACACACGTTTCAATTCAATTTTTCAATAGAACGGTCTACAAATAACAGCAAAACAAAACTATACTGACATTGGGGTATAAGTACGTTAATGTGACGTTTACAGTGATTTTGTTTTTTCCCCTAAAGAAGTTGGCGTCTCTCACCGTCGCCATCTTAATGCATTTGACAAGTTGTAAATTCAGTATTACGGTTTATTGTTAATGTTTTTATGAAAAAAACTTGGAATATCACTCGTGTAAGAAAATCTTGTAAAGAAATCTCTCGTAAGGAAATCGCACGTAAGTACATCGCACGTAAGGACATCGCACGTAAGGACATCACTCGTAAGAAAATCGCTCGTAAGAAAATCGCTCGTAAGAAAATCGCTCGTAAGAAAATCGCTCGTAAGAAAATCGCTCGTAGGGAAATAGATCGTAATGCAATAGATCGACATTATTGTTTAAAATCTAGACAAGTGCGATGTCACTTTAACACTCGCCTACTAACTCTTAATACACAGAAAGAGAAAGAATGGAAATCTGATGATAAATATTATCAAAGACGCCAAAAAATAAACAATGAAAATAAAGATAGAAAATAAAAAAGGAAATAAAGATATAAAATAAAAAAAGAAAATAAAGAAAGAAAATAACGAATGAGACGGTAAGTGTATTTTTATTAAATGTACAAGAAAGAGCATAGGAAAATACACCTATAATAATCAAAAGAAAAACTGTAAGTAATAACTAACCAAAAAAACGCTACATAATTATACTATAAATAATTATAATTATAATTTACGTTAAAATTTTTCAAAAAATGTAAAGAAACAGGACGTCATTTACAATAAACAACACGTCTCTTATAGTTGACGTCGTTTAGAATAAACAAATAAACAATGCGTCTTTCTTAATTGAAGTTGTTGAATAAATATAAAAACAAACATCATAAGTATGTAAGAGAATAAATGGATAACAAAAAAGAAATGGTTGTTAAACAAATATAAAGAAATCACAGAATTATTGTGTTCTTTATCAATTCAGTAAAAGGTCATACAACAAACATTTAAATAAATTCAATTTTTCAATAAAAGTGTCTGCCCACGTGTAATAGCAATACTAAACTGCCTAGCGGCGTAGATACATGCACATACATACATAACTTGAGAAAAAAATTATTTTGAATAGGAATTATAATTCCAAAAACATGGAAAAATACTCCTAAAACCAAAAGAACAACTTTAGGTAATAGCTATTAATTTTGGGTAGCTACCCAAAAGAGCTCTATGTAATAATGTAGGTAGTAAATAATGCTAGTTAAAGTTTAAAAAAAATGCGGACAAGCCGTTTGATATCATGAGGATAAAAGAAGAAAAAGAACGGGAAATCTAATAAAGTAGAGTAATAGAGTAGATAGCTAGTAGATACATTCATACAGGTATATATAGGAATGTAATACATTGCTAGTATTAATTGAGTACGCAATATTTGTTATTTTACTTACACACGTTTGGGAGAAATAATGTAAAAACCGCAACACTCACACACGCGCACAATTACATAAGTTCAATTCTTCCATAAAAGTGTTTACATATGTATAATAGCAAAACAAAACTAAACTGTCATAGGGGTTTAGATACGTCAATGTGACGTATACAGTGATTTTGATTTTTCCCTAAAGAAGTTGGCCCTTCTCTCGACCGCCATCTTAATACAGTTGACAAGTTGGAAATTCATTGTTAAGGTATATTGTTAATGTTTTGTGAAGAAAACTTGGAGAAACACTCGTGTAAGAGAGAATTTATTTTGAATAGGGACTAAATTTTTAAATTTCTTAGTCCATGCTCTATTAATCTATATATAGTAATATAAATATTTATAATCTTATATAGGTCCTCTAGTAGCTTCTTTCATACAAGTATGTAGGTATATATTACACTGATGGTATTAATTAAAAACACAATATTTGATACTTACTATACTTACACACATTTAGGAATAGGTAATGTAAAACCCGGGACACTCTCACACGCACACATTTACATAAATTTAATTCTTCAACAGAAGCGTATACACATAATAGCAAAACAAAATGAAACTGTCTTAGAAGTTTAGAAACGTCAATCTGACGTATACAGTGATTTTGTTTTTTTCCCCTACAGAAGTTGGCGCCTCTTATGGCCGCCATATTAACACAATTGACAAGTTGGAAATTCATTTTTAAGGTTTATTGTTAAAGTTTTCATTGTAAAAAAAAACTTGGAAAATCAGTCATGTAAGTAAATCTCGTAAAGAAATTGATCATAATAAAATTGATCATAAGGAAATTGATCCACCAATATTAATACATAGAAATTATAGGAAGAATAGGGAATATCATAACACATTAAAACCAATATCCCAGATATACATACATATGTACTTATAACTTGTAGCTTTTGATACAAACTTATAACTTGTGATACAAAGTTATGACTTGTGATACAAACTTTTAACTTGTGATACAAACTTATAACTTGTGAAGCAAACTTATGTTATTGAAATTTTCGTAATATATACATACATATATAATTTCGTGCAAGGTTAACCCAGCGTTAATACGTTTACATACATACATAAGTTAAATCGCTCAGAACCTCTACAGGTACAATAATAATAATAACACACGAGAGAGACCTCAAGTCAACATCTGGGTTAGTTAGCCGAAGGTTAAACCAATAATAGTTTCCCGATGATACAGATCCCACGATTTATCGATTTAATTACCCGGCTGACACTTTTATCGGTCCTGCGAACGCAGTAAACCTTAGATTATCCTCGGCAATTAGAGAAAACGCGGCTGAAAGTCGAGGAGTCGTAGAATAAATTCCGCGATGACATTGTGTAGCGTTTAGTGTAAAACAAGTACGGCTCAACTTTAACCCGTTTCCGCCTTTCAACAATCAACCCGTCGACGTGCAGTAAACTCGGCTCCCATCCTCTGGCAGTTATAAAATTTTATTACTTTTAGATTTAATACCTAATACGCGATGCTGTTAATATCGGGAGATAGATAGATAGAGTACCTGAGCTCCAGCTGACGAGGATGGGCTTTTTTCGCGGAAATTGGAACGTGAGACATAAAATTACTGACCTAGCCTTACTTACGCCTAACGCTAATATTGCTGCCAGTGCTGCAATAATATGTACTAAATTGCCATGTTATAAATGTTTTCCCCGCCGATCGTAAAAAACCTCATTATTAACAAATTTAGAGTAAGAATAATGCGCCTCTGTCATGAGAATGCAATTTAAAACTAATTTCGCGTTTATGGTCTTCTTTCTGAATCGGCTGCATATTCCATAAAACGCTTCTAAACAAAGCGGCTTGATATGGTTGTTATTGCTCCTTAAGAAAGTGTCCTTAACGTTAACTAAAATCGTAATAATAATTATAATTGGTTGTAATCATTTCAAAAGGACGAATGTTGCCTCAATACGTTTGGTATAGAGACAAATTAATAAAAATAATAGTGGTCAGGAGAAATTGAATAAATACAAAAGTACAACAAAAATTAAGCATTTTTTTATTTCTTGACCGATAATTTTATTTTTACAAGGCCGTAAACCATATTGGTCAATTCAAACTTTCACTAATAATATCATTTTCTGGGGACGCTACGTTGACGATATTCTTATCATATACAAAGCCGATCTAGAAAATACATGCATTCATAATTTATACAATCACCTCAATACTATTCGCCCAAAAATAAAATTCACCATTGAAGAAGAACAAGAACAAAAAATATTAGATATTACTATAGACAGAAAAATAGATCATTTAGAATTTAACATATTCAGGAAGCTTACACCAACTGATTGAATTATTCCAACTTTCTCTTTTTATCGTCAAAAACATAAAAATGCAGCTTTCAATTTTTTAACCCGCAGACTAAACAGATGTCCCTTGAGTAAAGATAATTATGAAAAAGAAATACATACCATACAACAGATCGCTACCAATAACGGCTATAATAAAGACTACATCAAAAGATTCTTCAGACCTAGAAACTCAACCAATTATAATCAAGAACTTAACCCTATATTTAGAAGCCTCGCGTTTGAAAATTTTAAACATAATAAGTTGAGTAATATTTTTCAGAAACACAATGTTAACATAGTTTATAAGACAAACAATAATCTTTATTCCTTACTTAATAATAGTAAAGATGGAACCCGTACTTTTTTTAATTTATATAGATTAATAATTTATAATAAGATAGAGTTGTGTGCATGTTTTTTAATAAGAATTTCAAATTTTATAATTCTTTGTAATTTTGTTTTAAACTGATAAATTTTGAACGATCTTTTGACAAGACGATGCCCAACAACAGAATGTGATGATACTGTAATTTTGTAGAGGCTTGATGATGTCGGAAACAGCGAAACCGGTCGCCTAGTGAGAAATAAACATCATCAGGAACTGTGCCTTTTATTAACCCCAATTATTTTTCCATTACTAATAACTGACTGCGTCATATATGTGATTTCTTGGTTAGATAAATAATAAAAGGTTTTGTCGTATCGACCATTTAATGCAAGCTAAACTTTCATACAATAATTTGTGAGCAATAGACTGTATTCTAAATATATACATAATATATATATAACACCACATTATTGAATTTTAATTTACTATTAAATTTTAATTCAATATAATGTTAGGACCTATCGTCCTTCGTTTCCTCAAATTCTATTGTAAACACTTTTCTATCTAATTCTGTCGCGTCTGTCGGTTCCTGGGCATTCTAAACCAAAGAGACCTTACACGAATTCCGTGTTAAGAGTCGGTACAAGATCCGTGACATTTCAAACATGTAAATAAAGTCGGCTTAACGTTGATGATGCGCTTCTTATCTAATATTTAGAACCGGTCTATTAATCTGAGATCCTGCGCCGACCGAGCCAACTGGATCGTCTCTAAACATTAGTATATCACTTACCGGATCTCCGATGTACGTATAAATAGATTAAACGCAAAAAAACTCAGCCTCGGGCTCGATTTTCATTAGCGGGTTTTACCGCACATATTCTATGCAATTAAAAATTTAATAATTCTAACGTTTAGTTCGGATATTACAACAGTATTTATTATTAAACCGTCTCACATCAAAGTACCTACACAAATAACTGGTGTAACAAACAAGTTACTAGAGTTTTATAACAATAAATTTAAAATAAGAAATTTATAATAAGAAATTTATAATATGAAATTTATAGTAATAAATGTTCTGTTTTACAAGTGTACGTGATAAATAATTAATGACACATTTCGTTTTCTTTTCTCGTACAGAATGTAATAAGATAGAATACAACAATAAATATGGAATATAACTGCTTTGATTCGAATGGCTCCAAAAAAGGCGAAACCAGTTGTCTCCGGAAAGAAAGAAGACAATATGGGACGCCTGGTACAATATCGCGCGAGTCCGGGCCCGATTTTATGTAAATTTCGTAAGAGGAGAATATAAAATAAAACCTCATATTTATAGGCAAAAATTCATCGACCCGAGCGCTCGCTCGTTGTTTTAATTGGGAAATAAAAAAAGTCAAAATAAATATAAAGTTGGAAATAAACGACAACCGTAACAATTTGTACCGTACGAATATGGCGATCATACATTATCAGTGATCAACTAGCGAGATAAACCGAGATGATGTTACTTCGCTAGATTCTTCTATAAGGTACTTTTATTTGTGTCAACTAAAATTTTATTGCGTATGTCGTAAGCCTGCTGTCTCCTTCTGCGCGTTTCTCTCTTTCCCTTTCTCGCTCTCTCTTGGTTTCTCTCTCTCACTCTCTCGTTTCTCTCTCTTTCTCTCTCTCTCTCTCTCTCTCTCTCTCTCTCTCTCTCGTTTCTCTCTCTCTCGTTTCTCTCTCTCTCGTTTCTCTCTCTCTGTCTCTCTCGTTTCTCTCTCTCTGTCTCTCTCGTATCTCTCTCTCCATTTTTTTAGCACTCTCTCTCTCTCTCCCGCTCGCTCACAAGCAAGTGCTTCATCTTGCGAAATTTATTTATCACTTGTCAACCAGCAGTATTGGATGGACATTAAATCGTCTTCTTGCAGGTGTTTAACAGCTTCGTACTCCCAGCATTCATTTGTATTTATAGCCGGCTTGAAAATTGAAAGTAACTGTTTATAAAAAATATTACTAATAATGGCAGAAACAATAATAATAATAATAACAGCATTAATACCACTAATAATAATGATATGATGATGATGATGATGAACCCACACAAAGGCAACGTTTCATTTCATACGCCACGGCTCAGGCCGCGTTTGCCATGTTAGAAAATAAAAACTTGAAATTTATTTGAAAGGAGGCTTAAACCTTATTATGTGGACGAGCACGGCGAGGCACATAAAATGGTCCAGATTAATAAGATAACACGTTATTGTTAATAAATAATATCTTTACGACCTTTGCTTAATAAATAAGGCTCTAAATCTCGGACCGAACATGTGCGCTAGTACTGGGAACCTGTTGACAGGCTCTCGCTTGTAATCGGGGCTAAATAACAAATTGAATGATTAAAATGAAAATTCCGTGAGGATCTTAGGCTAGCCGCATGCGCACGCATTTTCGGCCAATTTTCGCGGCTAATAACATAATCGCGCTGGATTCGCTGCGAGCAGTAATTCAATTTTAATTATAACCTTTCTGTTTGTTCAGTTCTTCCAGAAGTTACGGAATGTTTTCTCGGATCTTCTGCTCGCCTCAGATTGGATTTTTAAGGTGAACCTCACGCACCTCTTATTACCGCTCATGTGGCTCAACTGAATCAATCATCATTTTCTCGTTCCCTTCTCGAGATCATATTTTATGCGGAAATTGCACTTGACGTAAACGTGTAAACACTGTAGAAAAAATGAAATTAAAATTTCACAAAAAAATTGCAGCTCTTGTAGTACTAGAAGAATTTTAAAATATTTATGTATAGGTACACTGAGAGAAGTATACTGTGTTTTCAAACAAATTCCATTTTTCTCCGTGTACATAATAGTTTAATATTTTATTATGTAGGTACTTTTAGAATATTTTATCATGTACTTTTAAAATATTTTATCATGTACTTTTAAAATATTTTATCACGTACTTTTAAATTATTTTATCACATACTTTTAAAATATTTTATCGTGTACTTTTAAAATATTTTATCATGTACTTTTAAAATATTTTATCACGTACTTTTAAAATATTTTATCATGTACTTTTAAAATATTTTATCACGTACTTTTAAAATATTTTATCATGTATTTTTAAAATATTTTATCGTGTACTTTTAAAATATTTTATCATGTACTTTTAAACTATTTTATCATGTACTTTTAAAATATTTTATCATGTACTTTTAAAATATTTTATCAAGTACTTTTAAAATGTTTTATCATGTACTTTTAAACTATTTTATCATGTACTTTTAAAATATTTTATCATGTACTTTTAAAATATTTTATCGTGTACTTTTAAAATATTTTATCGTGTACTTTTAAAATATTTTATCATGTACTTTTAAAATATTTTATCATGTACTTTTAAAATATTTTATCGTGTACTTTTAAAATATTTTATCATGTACTTTTAAAATATTTTATCATGTACTTTTAAAATATTTTATCATGTACTTTAAAAATATTTTATCATGTACTTGAAAAATATTTTATCATGTACTTTAAAAATATTTTATCATGTACTTTAAAAATATTTTATCATGTACTTTAAAAATATTTTATCATGTACTTTAAAAATATTTTATCATGTACTTTAAAAATATTTTATCACGTACTTTTAAAATATTCTATCATGTACTTTTAAAATATTTTATCATGTACTTTTAAAATATTTTATCATGTACTCTTAAAATATTTTATCATGTACTTTTAAAATATTTTATCATGTACTTTTAAAATATTTTATCATGTACTTTTAAACTATTTTATCATGTACTCTTAAAATATTTTATCATGTACTTTTAAAATATTTTATCACGTACTTTTAAAATATTTTATCAAATACTTTTAAAATATTTTATCGTGTACTTTTAAAATATTTTATCATGTACTTTTAAAATATTTTATCACGTACTTTTAAAACATTTTATCATGTACTTTTAAAATATTTTATCATGTACTTTTAAAATATTTTATCACGTACTTTTAAAATATTTTATCATGTACTCTTAAAATATTTTATCATGTACTTTTAAAATATTTTATCGTGTACTTTTAAAATATTTTATCACGTACTTTTAAAATATTTTATCATGTACTCTTAAAATATTTTATCATGTACTTTTAAAATATTTTATCATGTACTTTTAAAATATTTTATCATGTACTTTTAAAATATTTTATCACGTACTTTTAAAATATTTTATCATGTACTTTTAAAATATTTTATCATGTACTTTTAAAATATTTTATCATGTATTTTTAAAATATTTTATCATGTACTCTTAAAATATTTTATCATGTACTTTTAAAATATTTTATCAAGTACTTTAAAATATTTTATCATGTACTCTTAAAATATTTTATCATGTACTTTTAAAATATTTTATCATGTACTTTAAAAATATTTTATCATGTACTTTTAAAATATTTTATCACGTACTTTTAAAATATTTTATCATGTACTCTTAAAATATTTTATCATGTACTTTTAAAATATTTTATCATGTACTTTTAAAATATTTTATCATGTACTTTTAAA
>JAWQRP010003322.1:0-13582 GCA_033557875.1 Quadriops clusia | reverse complement strand
AGCTTTGGGTAGGTCGAAAGGTGTACGCGAGGTGATAATAACTAGTCAAGCTTGAACTAAAGAAGGGTAATAAAAGTTTGGGGGGAGGGAGAGCGAAACAAGTGTGTGAATGATTCGACAATGAATTCATAAATAAGATTTTGATACCGAACGAATTTTTACAGCCGTTTCAGGTGGTAGGACAAACCGCTACCAAGGACTTCCGAGTCAAAAGCCATAACTTCGAGCGCGTTAGATATTCTGTAGTACTAACTGTAGTCAAAGCAAAGATTAATGAAAGAGTGGTTAATTTCATTTTATTCATTTATTATTATTTCTAAACAAAAATACTCGCGATTAACAAATGTTATATCAATAAGGTTACATAAGGTTGTGTTGCGGAGTGAAGTTTAACGAACAGGTTTCCCTTCGGACAGATTTAATGCCAAGGTAATTTCCCAACTTCAAACAAATTAAAACAACGTTGTTAGACTTCCAAGTCTTCTGCTTTGAATATGAATAAGTAGATGAATGGAGTGCCGAGGGTTTAACCTGCGCACCCAGACAGAACGATCGACTGGGGGACAACTTTTGAGGTGAGCCCTTTCAACCATCTAATACGTTCGGCACCCACCTCGATTGGTGCAGTGGTATAATCTGACTTCGGTATAAGTGATTAGCTATTAGTATGAAGGAGAGCGAGGTGAGTGAATTACTCTGGCCGTTCCGAAAGTGGTGCTTGGGGGATCTCTTATAGACTCCCATTTAACCATCAGTCAAACAGCCACCTCGATTGGGGCATCGTAATTAATCAATAATAAACGTTTTCATATAAAAGCTCTTTCATTGGTCAACTAATTCTGTTCTAGACAGGCCAACCATAACAACACAAAAAAAAACTAGATGACCTATTTATTGTTTTATCATGAATAAAAGATCCTAAATTAAAACTTGGAACCAATTTCATTTACGAGATTTGGATGGATGAAACAGATGAATTGTTCAATTTCTATGCCCAATTTTGAAATAATATTCTTGCAGTCGTTCAATCCAGTGTGCAACTTGTCCTTCGAGATTTTTGAAGTTGAGTAGCCAGGTTAAAGCTGCATGGTCAGTCCTTAATGTGAATTTGCGACCATATAAATATTTATGAAAATGCTCAACCATTTTTATTACTGCTAGCAGTTCTCGCCTAGTTACACAATAATTAGGCTCGGACTTTGATAAAGTGTAACTGAAGTATCCAAGAACTTGTTCTTCGTTGTTCTGAACTTGAGAAAGTACTCCTACAATTACTAGCATCCGAATCTATTAGAAGGTCGCTTGTGGATAGCCTAAAACAGGTGCTGTAGATAATTTATTTTTAAAATTTCGAAGGCTTCTTGACATTCCTTCTTCCATTCAAATTTTACTTGATTTTACGTCAAATTATGTAACGCTTTAGCTATATTAGCGAAGCCGGGCACAAAACGTCTATAATACGTGCATAAACCTAAAAAACTTTTTAGTTCATGCTTATCTTTTGGAACAGGTCAATCTTTTATAGCACTTATCTTATCTGGATCAGTTGATGTTCCTTCATTTGACACTACATGGCCAAGATATTTTACTTCTCTTTGGAAAAGATGACATTTCTTTGGACTCAGTCGAAGATTAGCACTGTATAGCCTTTGAAAAACTTCTTCTAAAATTTCCATATGTTCATTAAAATTCTTTTCAATTACAATTATATCGTCTAGATACACAAGGCAAGTTTTCCAAGAAAGTCCCTTCAGTACAAGGTCCATTAACCTCTCAAACGTAGCAGGAGCATTATAAAGTCCGAAAGGCATGACACTGAATTTCCATAATCCATTGCCCGTTGTAAATGCTGTCTTTTCACGGTCGTTAGGATGGACTTCTACTTGCCAATATCCACCTCTCAAATCTAAAGTAGAGGACCAATTCGCTTCAGAAAGAGTGTCTAAGGTATCGTCGATTCGTGGCAGAGGATAATAATCTTTCTTAGTCAAATCATTTAATTTACGGTAGTCATCACGAAAACGAGTTGTGCCATCTTTCTTCTTTACTAAAACAACCGGTGATGACCAGGAGCTAGTTGAAGGTTCAATTACTCCTTGAATCTCCATCTTTTGCAGTAATTCATTGATCTCTTCCCGTTTAGTTAAAGGTATGGGTCTTGGACATTGTTTAATAGGTGTAGCATCTGCAGTATTTATCCGATATTGCACCACACTTGTTCTTCTGTATTTGGAAATTAATTTAGGTAGTTGGTTTCTTTCCTCTACTTTAAGATTAGTAGCTGCTTCATCGAATAATCGTAGAACTATTGTTTCTGCTCGGGAAGCCATTAACACATTTTCTAAAGTTAATAAACTTAAGTTGGAATCAGAATAAACAGGAATTTGCAAAAAAATTCTTCATTACCGATGGTTAGGGTTTTCACCTTAAAATATATTTTAACATCACTTCCCCCCAAAAATCCTACCCCAAAATTGCCTCATCTACAATCTGTGCTATTATCATCTAATGATTTATGGTTGTATTTCCAATAACGATTGGTACTAATGGTTTTCCGAAAACTTTTATTTCCTCTACAGTGGCCGTTCACAACACGGTAGCTATTAGGCATTGTATCACGCATGTCCACTTTGATGGAAACTGCTAAGTCAGGGCGGATGACAGACATATTAACTCCAGTGTCGAGGGTAAATTTGCATTGTTTTCTTCCCATCATACCATTAACACTTAGCATGTCTTCATTCTTCTTTACAGTTGAAATTATGAGGCAATTCCTACTTCCCACCAACGTTTGCCCCTTCACATTGGTAGGTTTTAGTTTTCCGACGTGAAGTCTCTCTCTACATCCAGAGAAGCCTTCCACTTTGCACAATTTGCTCTAATATGTCCTTCCGCAATACAGAAATAACAAATAATTTTCCTCTTTGCTTTGTACAGTCTCTCGACGTGTTTAAATTGTCCTTCTTCAACCAAAAGTTGATTTGTTTTCCTGGGACTTTATAATGATTGATAAGCAGTTTCATGACTTAAGGTAACTGCAACCGCATCCCAATATTTTAGTTTATCAGTCATAACCGCTGCTGCAGCATTTGGATTTCCTAATCCCTGAACGAAAGCATTGATGAGAAGACTTTGCAGAGCTTCTTCGGAAATATTGTGAGGCGTCAAACGGCCACAATGTTCCAAATCAGCAGCATAACTTTGAATGTTTTCGTTTCACTTCCTTCTTCGTGAAGAAAATTGAGTTTTCATTATTGGTTTTAAATGATCTCCGCCATCCCGATTTTCTAAAAGTTCTAACAGATGTTCAATTGTGCATTCTTGCCCAGCCAGTTCCAACACACTTCCTGCATTCCCACGAAGAGCTAACATAAGATTTGACGCCTTTTCTTCGTTATTCCAATTTCTAGCTACAGCTGCTCTCTCAAATTGGACTTTATATACTCCCCATGGAGTTGTTCCATCATATTTAGGTAATTTTATGGGAACATTCATATAACAAGGAACAGAAACTACAATTTCCGAAATTCGCTTCTCTAACTCTACAATTTTGCCCTGAAGCTGGTCTACTTCCTGCAAAATTTCTCCATCGCCAAGAGATTGTCGTCTTCTTGGCATGATTAAATATCTAATCCAACCCCACACCTGACACCAAATGTTACGTAATATAAATAATACGATTAGGAGAGTTAGTTAACGAATTTTTTAATTTCTACTCAGCAATGACTATTCTAACAACTCGCTTTTTCATAATAACAACCAAACTCTTTTTTTTAATAACAACCTACTTATGATATAAAACCTATCAATATCAATACTGTAAAATTATGATGGAATTAAAAATTTCAAAATTGCAATCTATTAAAAACTTACCTAGCACACATTTTCTGTATGGTTAAATTGCAAAGTAAAATATCATTTTCAAAGAAAATGTACTTTTATTTTTTTGAGTGTAACTTAATTTCGATAACATTTGATGACAGTTCTACTTTTATTAATTACTAATAAATTATAAAAAAATTAAAATCATTATTTTTCGCCCGAGCAGAATGAAAAAAAAATATACAAATGGATTAAAAAATTTTGAACATTAAAGAACATATAAGTTATTGAATGAAGATTTGTGCCATTTAACATTCCACCAACCAGAATAAGCGTCGGTCGCTCGTAAAATAGGTAAGTGCAAACAATCTCGTCCTGATGCTAACGGCTGTGGCCAACTGCGATTGTTGCCACTAACACACGATTTTTTTGTCGGGCGCGATATTAATACCCCCCGAAACCTAAATATTGAATAAACAAACTGACAAAGTGCGCCATCAAATAGGGTTATGCGATACATTCGGGTTGGAACTCTTAGGATTTTACGATCCAACAAAAACACATCAACGTTACTACAACAATAAATTAGCCGAACTGCCTTTACGTTTCAATCTGCTGCCACTTTTCCTCCCGTCCTCCCCAAGTCTTGTTCTCCTCAAATTCCTATTGTTTAGCATTTAAAACGTATTTCTGCTTAAGACACTCACCCCTTTTTCAGCGCTTTGATCTTCGAGGCGGCGCAGCCACAAACTAATTTACCACCCTAATGTGAAAGGGGTTGCTAAACTAGCAGCAAAGATAGGTGAACCGAAAATTGGGTTCTTATGAACAGCAAAAAAATTGTAGTACGTTACAAATACTTTCTTGATTTCATTATTAATTTTTTGATGTCTCTAATGTTTTTTACCTCTTCATCTTCATTCTTGGTTATTTCTGGGCATTTATAAAAAAATTCTCTTGAATTTTTTATTTTTTCCTGCACTAGTAAAACTTTTTACATTACTTATCGTTGGACAAAAGTAACCAACGATAGACCATGTAACAATTTATTTTACACAACCAACTGTAATTAAACAAGTTTTCTCATTTGTATAATATGTAATTTTAAGGTACTTTAAAACAACACGAGTTGATATTTAGTTCAAGAACCAGGTACAGGGTTGGCTAAGGATCAAAATATAGGCAATCAGACATTCATGTGTACAGAATTACCGTATGGCGACGAAAATTTTACACCCTGTACAGTACATTAAACAATTCTAGAAATATCAATTCATGTTGTTGGAAAATACATTTACTCACTCTCTTTTAACTTCACACGATCATAATGTATTTTTTTAAATATCATATGTAGTTTTACACATTTACCTGTATTACAAATCCCACTTTCTTTGCACGTTCATCTGGAATTTTACAAATGCCACTTTCTTCAAATACGTAATTTTACATATCCGCCTGTAATTTTTCTTGCGAAACTGTATTTTCTGTAGAACTGTAACTTAAAAGATTATTTTTTCTTTGATTATTTGATCGTTATAATAAAAAACATTTTATATATTTTGATACACGTTTCAGAAAGGGTTTTACTCCGTCACTATTTATTATAAAGAATACAATTTGTTTGGTTTGGTTTTTTTATTAACAATGGCAAAAAACTAAATAACATTATGATAGAGAAGAAAATTTTAAACGCTAATAATATTTGAAATGTGTATTTTGCTTACAAGTAAAATGGAATATTAATAGTAGAAGATATTAATTATTGTGGTTTTTTTAAGCTTTTGTGTACATAATACCTTTTAGTTTCTCGTTTATCCTGAAGATAAATAAGTATAAAGTAATTTAGATAAAAAAAAATAATCAGTTTGAAGGGTAAACTGATAGAGGCGAGGGTTAAAGGTGAAAACTATAACTACAAAGCGGGATAGTTTGATAAGCCAATAGCCTCGTAAATGAAGTCGCTCATCAGGGCATTGTTTGCGTTCGTAATTTGAATTTGATCCAATAATTAATTGCTGCTACAGGATGGACCAAATTTCTCTGCAAATTTTGGTCGAGCGGTAAGGCTATAATCGCTTGCAAGACAAGTTCTCCGTTGAAAACAACATGTGCAGTGCCTCCTTTGTTGTGCAAGCAATTATAGTCTTGCCGCTCGGCCAGAATTTGCAGAGAAATTTGGTCCATCCAGTATAACGATATGAGATATCTGAATATTGCCCCGATTTGCATTACCTGCATTCACATATACATGGTCTTTATGGCCTCTCTTATGGAGAACCAAAGTAATCGTAATGCTGTAACTAATTGCACGATTCTAATTAACAAGGAAAGAAATTAAGAAATAAGAATTAAAGTTATCGATTGTGTTAACATTAAGACGAATTAATCACCAGTTCGAAAACTACTACCATTAATTACACGATGCATGTGCATGAATCAGTTTATCCTCATCCTTATTCAGCGCATTTAAATGTAAACTTTACAGCGTTCACGAACTAAAAGAACAATTACTGCTGTCAATTACCAAGGCAATTTTATCTAGGTTTGAATGTGATTTATTATTGCTGGACACCTGCTAATCGTGCGGGAGATTTTGCAATGCTATTTACTCTATCGTGCATGATGTGAATGTAGGTAGATCTTTTATTAACAAAAATATTAACATCAACATAATAATATTAGAAATGACTAAAAACTGCTGCAGGAAACAATCATTTATTAGTTTTCATTTCCCAGAACGATCTTATTAAAAAGTTATGTGTCGTGCAGAACAATTAACAGGTTAACGAATAAAACTGATTTAAATGCGTTCGACAGTTTCAGGATGTCTAAAGTTGCTGCTTTAATAATTATTGATGAATTCACGTGTAGAGCAATGATAATGGTGTCCAGGGTGGGCAGGTTTTATATTTACAGAGTGCGTAGGAGGCTCAAAAGGACTTCTGTGAATTAATTGTTAATTATTATTTCAATATTATCCATGTATGTTAGTACTGATCTATGTAATTAGCTGCCAGTCAAAAAATGGTTTCGTTCGTCATCAGTCCTACAACGTTCCGGGGAATTAAATGGAATTTTCAATACGCGAAATATATTGCGACAAAATTGCATTCTTACACAATTTTAAAACGTCAAGTTAATATGGTCTCATATTCCGAATCATAAAATTTTCATTATATTCACTTTCATTTGGTGTTTTATTATATCGTGTATGTTGAATAACAAAGACACACAGCTTCATCTGGGATTTTACTTTGCTATTAATGTTTACATAATGTTAAGTCTTCCTCTTATAAGAAAAAAAGTTGTTACAGCTTGTTAACAACGTTATCAAATTATTTTAAACTAATTGCAATAAAAATCATTTATATATAGAAGAAAAACGTTTCTTGTTTGCCATTCTAATTATTGATTTTTTTTTTAGTGTACAATAAACAATATTTTTATTTTTTTCTTAATGATAACGCGGCCGATAAGTTATTTCTATATCTTATGTAATGACCTATAGACATGAATCTTTTGTTTGGTTTCATATCTCAATGAGCAAACATCAACAGTTTCTCTAACTTACTTGATTATTCAAAGGAAATATCTTAAAGATTAGTATTACTAAAATTTAAAGTAATTCTAAACCCGCTTTAGACAAAGCAGAAATTGTATTTGCATCGATATTTTGTACATTGTCAAATTGAGTGCTAATGACTTCGGTATTAATTCTTGCAAATCGAGGGCGTAACAAATAGCATTATCTAAAATGAAAAAAAATGAGTTTGAGGTACTGAAATTCTAGGCTATGTAAATTTCAAATATAAAAGTTTAGATATCTTATTAATTTATATTGTTACATTGTTTGTGTCGTAAAGGGCCATACTACTCACACAACAAGAACTAATGAAACATCAACATTAACGCTATTAAGTACGTTCCTGGAAGATTTCAAAACCATGTTCAACCAACTTTTACAACAAAACAGCATGGTTTTGAACATGCTAACAATGCTATAGAATAAAATCAATTAATGACTAAGTTCCTCAGAATCGCACAATGGAACTGCAACGAAATGTGCTCACATAGAGATAAAATAAATATTTTCCTCCGCCATAACCTAATCGATATCCTTCTAATAAATGAGACCCATTTCACAAGCAGATCTTACTTTAAGTTACCTCATTACCAATTGTACCATACCGATCATCCAGACGGTACTGCCCACGTTGGAATGGCACTATTGATCAAATCAATAATTAACCACTATGAATTATCAAAATATGACAAAGACTACCTACAGGTCACCTCTGTCAAAGTAAGAACATTACCCTATGACTTAACAGTAAGTGCAATATACTGCCCACCTCGCCATAATTTGAAAAAAGAAAATTTCTTAGAGTTCTTTCAAACTCTCGGATCTAAATTTATAGCAGGAGGAGTTTACAACAGCAAGCATACAATGTGGGGTTCTAGAATTACCACGACCAAGGGTAGAGACTTGTCAAAAGTTATAATTCAAAACAATTACATACTCCTATCAACGGGATCACCAACATACTGGCCAAGTGACTCTACAGGCTACCAGATCTCTTAGACTTTTTTGTAACAAATGGAATCTCTGTTTCTTATATGATCGTGGTAGCTAGATGACCTATGTTCTGATCACAGTCCAATTATAGCAACTGTCAGTACAACAATAGTAGACATTAAAAGAACACCCAAACTGTGCAACTCAAAAACAAGTTGGGAGGCGTACAGAGAAGAAATAGATAATAAATTAATTTAAAAATATCTCTAAAAACCACAATGATATTGAAGATGCAACTAATAAGCTGATTGAAACTCTCCAACAGGCAGCTTCACGAGCCACGTCTAGGTTAGAGCCAGAGAAACAAATTATCAACCTCTCAATAAAAATTAAGAGACTTATTGCGGAAAAAAGAAAGGCTAGGGCACGATGACACAGAAGTCATGTTCCATACGACACGTGTGTTGTAGGTATAATCCACGCGCACGTTAAAGACCACAATGACCAGGTGGAAATCCTGGCATTGGCTAAATTCCCAGAAGTTGTGGTCATAATCTCTGGCGTCGGTGATTGGCCTCTGATGCGGAAATAGGCCGACAAAACAACACTCAACCATCTAACCAATAAACTTAAACAAAAGCTTAAACAAATCCGCGAGACCAACCTCTTAGAATATATAACTAATCTCAATCGCTACGACAACTCAATTTGGCGGCCAATAAAATCCTCCAGGAACCCTGTCATAGCAATTCCTCCTCTACGAAATGTAACACCAAACGGAAACACGAGTGCCAAAAGCAGCCAAGAAAAAACTGATGTGTTTGCTCAATATCTGGCTGAAATTTTTACACCTATTAATGATATCCCTGTGCAAGAGGTCCAAAATTACTTAAACAGTGTTCAACTAAACAATGGCGACGGAGAAAATATCGATATTCAGCTAGTAACTCCCAGAGAAATGAAACAAGAAATCTCATTCCTAAATAATAAAAAATCTCCAGGAATAGACCAATAGCTTCAAGGAAGCCAAAAGAATTCCCAAGAAAAGGCATAGTGAAGTTAACTTATATTTTTAATGCCATATTTAGACTTCAGTACTCGCTGAAAGAATTTAAAAAGTCTGTAGTAATCCCAATGCTCAAGCCAGGCAAAGAACCAACTAATGTTTCATCATACAGACCCATAAGTTTGCTGTCTCAAATCTCAAAATTGCTAGAAATAATACTACTCCACAGAATTAACTCCAGGTTGACTATGATTCCTGATCACCAATTTGGATTCCGCCAAGAACACTCCACCATACAACAATGCCATCGTATAACTCAAGTAATTAACGAAGCTTTCGAAGAAAAAAGTACTGTTCAGCTACCTTCCTAGATGTGGGTCAAGCATTCGACAAAGTTTGGAACGACGGTTTGCTCTACAAAGTTAAACTTCCCCTTCCCATAACTTGCTACAAATTACTCAAATCATACCTAACAGATAGACTATATAAAACAGGAGTAAATGGCGAAACCTCTGGATTTTACGCGATAAAATCTGGGGTCCCTTAAGGCAGTGTTTTGGATCCGATGCTATACTTAATTTACACCATGGCCAGCTGGAAATCTAGCTGGCCATGTTTACACATCTGATCTTCCCACCACTGAATATACTACGACAGGATCCTTTGCAGACGACACTGCGATATTAGCTACTTACGAAGACCCCATCACAGCTTCTTCCATCCTACAGGCACATCTATTTCAACTGGAAAACTGGTTCACTAGAGGGAAAATGAGAATTAATGAAACTAAATCGCAACACATTACCTTCACTCTAAGAAAATGCCCAGAACGTCATGTGTAAAGTATTTGGGACTCCACCTTGACGGAAAACTTAACTGGAAGAACCACATACTCAAGAAAAGAAAATAGATCGATCTGACAAGGGAAGGGTACGGTCATTGGACTCTGACTTCGGATTGAAACTAGTTCCATTTGATTGGTTGCATAAATATATGAAGATTTGCAAATTTGTACGTGCAATGAGTCATAGGCGTCGAAGGCGGGTGGGGGTTTATAATAGAAAATCACATATTTGTTTTATTTACAACTTGAAAACTACTAGGCTTATCTGTTTGAAAGTACAGATTTCAGACTTTTATTAGGCGACCTTCTTACAGACTAAATTTGAGCAAAATTATTACAGGGGACACTTTATAGGGCACCCCATTTTGAAAAAAAAATTTTTCTCTGCAAATACTCAAGCTATTAGGTTGAAATTTCATATTTATAGTTTCCATAATGTTATAAATTAATGGCAAATATTTTAACAATATCGCATTGTTATTAAGGGTAGTTTACAGGGATAAAAAAATTAAAATACGCTGTAATTGCAGTCAGGACTTTGTTCATTATATCCCGCTATCAATGCAACGTCCTATAATTGTCGATTTACCATCAATCAGACGCCCGGTTCCTTTAGAGCGTCCATATGTGGATGCCGGATTGTTTAACTGTGCTTTCGGCCTCTCTTCACACCCCAGAACCCGTAGAACCAACTTTTACAAATTTGTATATGACGCTCTAATGATACCCAAATGGTGATTTTTGTATATCAATAGTTCGCCGAGTTGACCACCAGTTTCGCAACGGTCGCTTGCCGTATATTTCGTGTGTGTATATCAACGCTGCTTTGGCTCATTATACTGTTCTACTGTCTCGCCTTCACTTGGTGAGCTGTAAGAGGAAGTGAGACAAGACTTGCTTCAGAGTTGTTCTGCTAACTTTTTATGAAACATATACATTTATACATGAACATTTCGCAAAACTTGTCTTACCATTATTTATCTTAAAAATAAAGAACGAAGATTTTTAACTAATTAAAATGTAATGAATTTATATGTTCGATACAAAGTTATCAGAAGAAGTCTGAAACAAGCAGGCGAAACGTCGCAATAAGAAAAAACAAATAAAATAAGGTTTAAAAATTGAATAGTATTTTATTAAAAAGAAGACCCAAGATTACCCAGGGAAATTAAACTAAAAAAAATTAAACAACCTGTCGCAAGATCACAAGAAATACAGAAAAAAATACAGTCTTAAACACTAGCTTGATAAAATAAAATACAATAAAAGTTTTGCAGGAATAGTTCGGTTTTTCATTGAAAATTACTATGAATTTTTCTTTTGCCTACCGTAGCCCTCTCTTTTTAGGAAGTCTTCAAAGCTTTTTTAATTCTGTAAAAAAATACTATTATTAGATTTTTTATTAATATATTTTTATTATTAAAGAGAAATATATTTACATACAAGAAGTAAATACTTGAGGGAGCAACACTAGACTCGTCCGCCATATTGGTTTTGCTCAAACTGTGAAGCGGTCCCTTAGGTCAAAAACGAACGCTTCACAGTCTGAATGAAACCAATATGGCAGTCGGGTCAAGTAATGTTTCCGCCATAGCAAAATTAGATAAATTATTTTACTATGATAAATGACTTAATGTAGGGAGAAAAGAAGCCACCAATATCATTAATTTACATGGATTGTAATGGAGACTGATGACGTAGGTGATTTTTTCTCTCGTGTCGAAGCCCGTACCACGATACGCCATATATTTAGCCAAATATTAAACCCCAACAAAAATAAAAAAGGGAATTGGTAAGTCGAAGATATAAATAAATATAAGATTATTAGATAATTGAAAATTATTCAACGGATAAAAGCGAGACTCCGTACCATGCAAGCTATAGTGCAAATACGCACGTTTAGTGTGACGTAAAAGTATGGCGACAATTCAACTGTTTGTAACCAAACAATTTTAAAGCTCTTGTAATTCTTTATAAGGAAATTTTGACAGTGCATTACTTTATTTTTTTTTAAATTTAGTAATCTCTATAGGCATATTAGGTAAGTACCATTTGATTCCTTGCATTTTTATTTAATTTTTAGTGAATATAAAATATTAATTGTTAGTACAGTTATACTGAAAAAAAACATTCAGTGATATGCCCTATACCAAAAATTAAAAAAAAACGCAAAGAATTAAACGGTAGCCACCTGATATGTAAGAAATTCGCTAAATTTAAACTAGTGCACTTTCAAAATTCTCTTAAGGTGGCTGACTAGTAAACAAACTTGTTTGTAAACATTGGTATGCGTCCTTCTCTAACGTCAACGACAACGTATACAGGGTGTCCATCTATCTTCGCCTCAATCCATTGTTACGCTTAAGGTTGATAAGGGTGTGTCTAAAAAGAATAGTCAACACGATCATAAATCTTAGTGTTTTGTATGTATTGGTCTATTGCTCAAAATTAGACATGTGGTCCACAGCACAGCTCCTTCGACGTCCAATAGAAAAATATTTAACAGCTTTTCTATTCACACACACACACAGGCAGGTACCCAGCCGGTCTCGTTTCGGCAGTTGCATTGAGCGAATTTCAACCTTAAGAGCCTCCTCCTCTGAGGCGAAGATAGATGGACAGCTATCCCGTCGCGGGAATTTTGAATCTGTTTCGCACTTTTCAGATTTCTTAAAAATTTGGTAATATTTTTCAAAATTTCATAAAGATAAAATTCTCTTTACGTTATAACGTATGTTACCTCAGCGAGATTTTGTACAATAATCGATAAGAAAAATAAATAATTATATATTTTGACAAAAGGGCGTTGTAGTTACCTTTCAAATCATGTTTTAAAGTATCTGCGAAAACATCATCATATTCCGCCTAGTAATTTTTGAGATATCTGAAAAGTGCGGTTCGTTTACTTAGTCAGCCCTCTTAAGGAGAATTACAAGAGCTTCGAAATTGTTTGGACTTGTTACCCGCGACGTAATCACCAAACAAGCTCATAAAACAATTCATGAAAATGGAAAAATATATATACTGTGACAGTATGAAGATAGGCTAGACCATCCATATCAATTAGGGCCTTATCAAATTATGGAGATGTTGCCCGCGCCATATGTCGTCAAAAAATCTGGAAAATATTTCCAGATTCAAGAGCGCCCGAGGCACGGCTGTGCAAGGTGCGGAGCGTGGTTCCAAAGGTGTTCCTATTCAAAGAACGACAGAGTAGAGGAAGCGGCCAAGGTCGCCCTAATGGGAAAAAGGTTCGCGGACTTTAGCAAAAATCTCAGCAGTTCGCTTGATCGTTACCAACGCTGCTATTCGTCGCCCGGTGATGAAGGGTTCGCGCGGTGATTGGTGGTTCTTCATACGAAGAGCGGGAGCGGTTCCCATTGGCCGAGAGACA
>JAWQRP010003321.1:0-13583 GCA_033557875.1 Quadriops clusia | reverse complement strand
AGACAAAAAAGCAAAAAAGGGCCAAATCGACTCAAAATCGCTCAAAACGTCGAGAATCATTAAAATCTCAAAAATTTTTTTCCGCATGATCACTATACTTTCTCTGCGAGAAAGTAAAAAGATAATGAAGATCCTTGCAATATTATAATCTTAGATTAAATTTCTTAACTTTTCCAATTTAGATAAATTAAATATGCCACATATATATATAAAAAAAATATTTTATTTATAATAATCGCTCAGTACAACATAATAAAATAATATCCAAACTAAACAACGCTTTATACTTCAATAGGCTTAATACTATTATATAAAATATTAGATAAAGTGTTTTTTGTACAATAAATACATATACAATATAAATATGCTAAAGAAAACCTGCATCAATATATCAATCGTTTGAAGAACTCGTAAGCGGTGCTCATGATCCCCCAACTCAGGAATGCTTTCGTAATATTCATATTTACACCTAAATACAAGTTGCCCACTTTTGACCCTCGGTCTTTGTATATTTGGGAAAGCACTTTAAAAACGTTTTGAAACCGTCCGCCGACACGACTTTGCATTCGGACTTTGACGACATTCAGGGGATAATAGGCACTAGAGAGTCCTGCACCAATACAAGCACCCGTAAGAAAATCGTAAATCACAACTTGGAAAGGCGTCCTTCGCGGTGGGCAGTGCTCCTGGATCTCTTCTCGAATTATGAAGAAACACGCATTCGCGGGACAATTTCGCATGAGAATAGGCACCATTCCCCGGTAAAATTCCCTAAATCCGTAATTAAATCCTATAGCTTTAAATGCTTGAAAAGTATTCCTGTATTGATCGTGGAAAGCTGAATTAATGAGAAGGGTTTGAATTCGTTCAAATGGCATCAAAAGCGCTTCGGTTGCCCCTGAAGCGACACCCCCGATTGTTTTCGCTAAGTACTTGTTCACTTTCTGCGATTCCATGAGAGGGCGCTTTACCTCCTCGTAAACACCGAACATGATGGACAAGGAGCAAGTTTTTTGGAGCAAGGGAGGTAACACACCTCTGTAGAGGAAATAGATGCCTTCATGACGGAGTTGTTCCACTGCATTGACCATTCGTACCCCATATATCATCTGAAATGGAAATATTAACAATTGAGTAAATTCTTCAAAATCTAGCTTTTTTAAAAAAATAATCTTTTTATTAACTAATTTAAAAATTGACTATGAGTTCAGTATACATCTCGATTATAATACGTACTTTTTTCTCATTTTTGCCCTTAAATACCTAGGGTGCATATTTTACACAAGTAATGACTGAAAAATTATAAAAATGCTGTCTCACGATCGCAAGATTTCAGTTTTTTTTTGCAGTTTAGAAGAACATGCACTTATCATCTACTACAAAGGTGCAAATGCATTGAAACCTCGGTTATTCGTGCCCACGAGTTTCGTTTTCCTGCATAATGTGAACAAGATAGGAGGTGATTAGACTACAAAGGCCTGATGATGCCATAGAACTGTGGCGAAACCGGTAGCCTTGTGATAAATATAAAAAACTTTGTCAGGAAGGTACTAGAAATTTTATTTCTACCATTTCAATATATATAAATCTATTTTTTTCAATTATTTCACATAATTTACGTATGTTTTAATGTAATATAATTAATAAGATTTCTTAACTTCTAGTTGGTTATTTCTAATTTTTTCATATTGGGCCGCTATAATCGTTTTCCCGCGATAAACATTGTTTACAACCGGTTCCCTACAAAAACGATAGAGCGAGGTTTCACTGTACTATTTCACAGGTCAAATGTAAAATTTTATGCACAAAAACTAGCGCTTATTATAAGCATAAATTAATTTTTCTGGAAATTATACTCTTCTAAATTGGGGTGCGTATTATTTGCGAGTGCGTATTGTATTGAGATATTTTTTAAAGAGTTTTTAAGAACTTTTTTTAATACTGTTATCAATCTCATGTGATTTTCGATTTTCTAACATTTATTATTAAAAATATTTGTCTCCAAAATTGATAAAACGATTAAATTTTTTTTTAAATATTCATTGTGGACCTAAATTAGCATTGATGATTACCCTGTGCACACAACTTTTTCTTTATGAAGTTTATTTTGTACTTTTTTCAACCTATTGTGACTTTTCCCCGGATATTTTAATGACCTACAGAAAACAGTATGTGCACATGTAGTCGACTCCTGCCTGAACACGGAAATTCTACATTTGGCATATTTAGCGTTATTGGCTTATTTAAAATGTAAAGAGTTGAGTCGACATGTATTCGACCATTACCCCTGAGTTAGAATGAGCAATTGTCGACACGTGGTCAACAGTTGCAATCAACGTGTTAAATAAAATGGATTAGAATAAAAAAAAAAACTTAAATTTGATTCCCCATTTTGAATGGAAATCAGGTCAGCATAGGTCAACTTTGTGTATGTGATTAGAAAAATTTATCGTTGATAACAGCTCTTTAATGAATTTTAATAAGATATTTTATTGAATTTAAGCTTAACTATAAATGGCAATTTTTAGGTAACAAGACAATATTTCTTTTTGCTGTTTTCAGTTAAATGACATTTTCACTCTATGAATTTATGGAAAGTTTTTGCTAAATACTGGTTAAGATCTAAAAGTTCATTTAATAACAAAATTTCACAAATTATTTAAAAGTTAGAACATATACAGAATTCCTGTTTAAAATTGTATACTGTAAATGTTGGAATAAATTTCAGGCATTCAACATCGCTGCTCAAACTATGGTCAAGTTTTAGAATAAAAATCATATTAAAAAATATGCGTAATGTAAAACAGGAATTGGCATACTCTCTCTACTCAAAGCAGTAAATAAATTTTACATCGACTGCATTTGCAATTTCTTCAGTAGAAGCAAGGATACGATAAAGAAGCAACAGCTTTTATGAGACCCTTTTACTCGAACATCCTCTAATATTATGTACGGATTAGCAGAGATATATTCTCCAAGTCTACTATAAAGTCTAGAGTGAGCAACACTTAAAATGAGCTAACATGTAACATTTTTTTAAAGAATGTTGAGAAAATGTCACGTACATAATTTTATAATTTACAGATAAATCTGCATGTAAAAAACCTTGAACAAAATAATAAAATGATACGAATGCCTTGTATTCAATTAAGTCTGAACATATTACGTTATTCCCTCTAAGGTTTCTTTTGGGAGTGATTAGTAAGCCAAGATCAATCAATTCCTAGAATCTGTGCTAGGATTTTTTTATAATATTCCAGATTAAGTAGCGCAAGTGATGGTCGAAATCCATATATCATGAGCAGAAAAATGTAAAAATATCCGATACATTATTATTATTATTGAAACATTTTTTATACGATATTTAAAACACATGTCGCTGCTCGATTTGCATAAGGCATATGACACAATACCACGAATTAAGTTGATGGAAACGATTGCTAAATGAACTAATTAAGATAATGAAAGAAATAAACTATCATGATAATAAATACAAATATGAAGTAATTTGTCGGAAGCAGTACATACGATAAAATAGTTGGGTACAATTATATCTGAAGAGGCCACCTATATGCTTGAATTTCAAAACAGGAATGAAGAAGGCACAAACATAATATTAGAACATCTAAGATGTACTGCGGGTTTAAATTGAATTGGGTTAAAGAGGATACGGATTGTTTTATCAGATAGGGGTCTAAAATGTTTTTGAAGATATGAAAGAAAAGGATACCCATAAAAGAGATATATATATATATATAAATATATATCAATTTGAATAAACGTCAAAACGACAAAATTGAATTAATAGTCTATAGAAATATATAAAAAATCTAATGAATTAAGGGTAACTTTTACACTTTTCACTGCCAATAATTAACTAATGCCGCAAAAATTAATTTATCAAAATATACTTTTGAACCATAAGGGAGTATTCACACACATCAACAAGCAACCGTCCGATCAGGGCTCGACAGAGGAAATTAGTATAGAAGGCATAGGCTCTGCTCGGTCGGTGCCCTTTGTGAATGCAAGCATTGAAACCCGTAAGAGAGGACTTGTCCTGACTGTGGTCTGTCGATCGGCTGCACGTGCGTGGGAATAGGCCCTAAGTTATCAGAAAATATTGCAGAAATCAATTGTTTTCAATTAATTCTAAATTTGATATACATATTTTTCTACTACTTTGCTATGAAAATTTAAATCATTTTCTTTATCATTCCTTCACTTTAATAAAACAGTAATAGAAGAAGTGTGGTTTGATTAACGTTATGTTATCAGCAATTAAATATTGGGTTACGCAAGGCAAAGGTTTGCTACATAAAAATATCTGTCTTATACATATGTATCTATCTATATTACATTGGAATGAATTAAAAATTTACATTAAAATGAACAAACATTGTAAAAAATTGTTTCGTATTTTGGACTCTTCAGCATTTCCATCTCAAAATGTCCATATCAAAAAGGATTAAAAATTAATATTTACACTTAGACATCATAATTCCCAAGAATAAAATGCACACTCATAAAAAAATATTCTTGGACAAAATCGGTACTGCATTACAATTTAAACATAAGTATTTGTTTTTTTATAATTTAGTAAGCATTTAATTTTAGTGCAAATTTTCAAGTATCAAGTTTTATGTCGTACATATTTAATATTTACATCTATAATTATATATAAAGAATGTACATTAGGAAGAGAATGGGCATTAAGCGATTACTTGATAATCGTACACATTTTATCACAAAGTAGATTAAAACAAAAACTATCGAACTAATAATTACCTGTCGAAAAATAATCTTGTTGACTGGAAACGTCAACACGATATTGACGAAAGCGGCACCCCACCCGCAAACAAACTCCTGCCAGTGTATTGACTTAAAAATCCTATGTTTATCATCCTGCATCTTGGCTGTTACGAACAGTTTTGGGAACTATGCATGAAATTGTAGGTTATGTAATTTTTGCTAAGAAGGGGTCTCGGGGTACTCACTAGGGTGTCTCTCGCGAACACATTTCTCTTATGAGCCTGCAATTTGCCTTGGGACAGCCCTATCTCGTCCGCTGTCATCTTCGTATGGTGAGGACTTCACATTTTTATTCGGCTCCTCACCACAGAGAGACGAACTGCCAATTTTGACATTGACGTCTACAACTTCAAGGTAAAAAATGACAATCACGTGATGCACGAAAATAAATTCAGTGTGAACATATTACAAAACGTACCTCATTAGCGCAAGATATTTTTGAAACTTTGTAAATAAATCCAGCTAATTGTGGAAGAATTGGATTATTTGCAATCTAATATACTAGAACTATGAACGTAGACGCACACTTAAAGCAATACGTACTGCAAAAGTTGATTTTATTCTTTCAAAAATTCAAATGATGAATTGGATAGTGGGCATTTGATTAAAGAGTATATTTCATCAACAACTCAAGGTCACAATTGTCATAAATCGACTTTTAGGTTATGTGTGTTTTTAAAGCATCCTGATCATAACAAAACCACAAATTACAATCATGTCCGCAGCTTTTAAAAATGCGAAAAAGAAAATATCCCAATCGGAACTTCGGAAATACATGAATGACCATAAATCTAAATCATCCGCTCCAGTTAAAAAAATTGATTCTCCGTTGGCTAAATACAACGAGGCTGGACAACTCACATGTGTTCTTTGCAAATCTATCGTACGATCAGAAGCTGTTTGGACAGTTCACATTAACGCAAAGCAACACAAAGAGAATGTTGAAATGGCCAAGAAGCTGAAAGAAAGGACAAATAACTTTTCGCAGCCGTTGAAACGGCCCCTTACGCCTCCTATGGAAGTTCCGACAAAAAAAGTTAAAGGTATACTTAAGAATGCAAACAAGTTTCCTCAAGCTACTGTTGTTTCTGAGGACAGAGCCAATAAAACTGTAGAAATTACAAAGGAAGGTCTACCGATGGACTTTTTCGATAATACAACTACGATAAAAATTAAAATTCCTTCGTTTAGTAATCAGGGGAAAGAAACAGAAGAAAAGATGGAAGTCGATTTGCAAAAGGTAGAATCAGCAGATAATCCCTTACCTGAAGGATTTTTCGATGACCCGAAGTTAGACGCAAAAGCTCGGAATATTGAATATAAAGATCCAGTTGAAGAAGAATGGGAAAGGTTCCAGAAAGAAATCAGAGAGGCTGATAATGAAAGTGCAGCGATTATAGCAGAAGATCAAGAAGAAGCAACAACCGAGAGGCAGATCGATGATATAGACGAACAAATGAGGAATTGGTCACGTGTTGTAACTTTAGAAAAGAAAAAAGTGGAAATCATGTCTTCAGCAAGTAAAGAAACAATGAAAATGGAAACAGATGAATCAGATTCCGATGTCCCTGATGATTTTGATGAATATTTGGATTGGAGGTCAAAGAAAGGTTTTTAAACAAAAATTCAAGAGAGAAGGAATACAAAAGAACATTTAAAGTGAATTTCAAAAATGTACATATAATTCTAGTTATATTAAATATAAGTACAGTATTGTTTAACTTGTTTTTATTACTTGTTTTACTTTTGTTTCATTCACATTTTTTTTAAAATAATAACTATTATACATAACTTATACCATTTTCTTCTTGTTTCTATTTTTATTTTTAACATTAGTAACTTCGTAGAAATTGCTACCAATTTTCTTCCTCTTTTGCGCTCGCTCTATAGCTCTCCGTTGTTTGCTAGTCATTTTCTTTTTATTCTTTACACTTATACTTTCTACATCCCAATCACCGCTAGAAGTATGTGCGTGTTTTTGTTTTACCAGTTGTGTTGGTTCCATAAGGTCATCACCTTCCAAGTCTGAGTAAAAATCGCTTATATCTGAGGAATCAACGTCTTCATTAGTAACTGAATTTCCATTAACACTTTTTGATAAAACTGAATCTTCATCTTCATTCAAATCTTCAGTATTCGCCTCACTTTCAGGGCATTCACTTACAGCTTTATCTAAATTTGCAATTGGTTCCAATTTTCTCACATCATCTCCTTCATATTCCAAACCGACTCGAATCTTCCTCAAGTCTTGCACGACAGCTAATGGATTTTCTTCACCGACAGATTTTGATAAAGGTACTTCATAACCAGGAGGTGCGACATAAAAGGGTAATTTTCCTCGTTGCCAGTCGTTTAACACCATCCTAGCTACAATCGTAATGTCAGGGTCGCCACCTTTTAAAAGTTTCCCTGATCTCTTGGCTAACTTTTCCAAGAAATCCAAAGGTGAGTTATAGTCTTCAACTTTGTAAGTTTTGATCACATATTCTCGTTTAACCCTTTCAAGCACGCATCCAATATAATCCTCAGGGTTATTTACCAACTCAACTCTTACAACACCTTTTAGTACCTTTTCTGTATCAGTTTCTGCCGAAGGATATACCACCCCCGGACAATCAATCAAAAAAATCCTCTTCATTAATGTAATATATTGCCACACTTTTGTTTCGCCTGCAATAGGAGCAACTTTACAAACTTTTTTGCTTCTTAATGTATTTATAACAGATGATTTTCCCACATTCGGATATCCAATAAAACCTACTGATATTTGCTTTTTGTCAATGTGTAACTTTCCAAACTGTCTCAATAAATTTATGAGGGATGATTTCCCGAATGGATGTGTTATACTAGCGTGAAACGCTACAGTCGGGTAATCTTTGTTTAAAACTCTGAGCCACTGTTGGGTGACCCAAGTAGGCACTAAATCAACCTTATTTAAAATGAAAATCAGGTGTTTATGAGGTTTCTCAGTTTTCAAAAACTTTTCTAAGTAACCGGAACGGGTTCCATTCGGATCCCTAGCATCCAATACTTGAAGCAAAACATCTGAACTGTCGATTACTTTATGTAACTCATTCCAGATTCGCCTGGATTGCCCAGCAGCCATAACCCAATCTCTCGGCAAGTCTTTAACTCCTTCATTATCTCGCACGATATTCGAGTCCTTTTCATTATTATAATCGTCCATGCTCTTCTCAGCTTGTTGTGAGAGTTCTTCTAACCCGCCAACAGCGATGTTCGGGCGCTTGCGACTCTTTTTGGGTCCGAATACGCTCTGGAAACTTTCCGTGTCCAAGAGGTGTACACGAGCATTTTTCGCTTTTTCGTTGAGGAGAGTTATGGGGAGATTTGTAGGCTTCATCACCATGTGGAAGGGACTTTTCACGGCTGCACCAAGTTCTTCCTGAAATTTTTGAAGGGCACTTTGGGAGACAACACGCGAGTTGCCGAACCATTTTTGGTTTGGTTCTACACGTGCTCTTGTTCCTGAATGGAGCCAACCCTGGAAACAAACAAATATCAAACGTATAAGATGAATATGAAATAAAGAAATTGGTAAGGAAAATGTTCAAGTGTATATGCGCTAATTTTTTTTTTAATTTTGATAATATGTTAAGTACATTTTTAAATGTTTTTGAAGTATCCGTTTTGTGCAGAATTTAATCATATTACATTAATCCAAACTTTATAAGTTCTCTTCATGTAAACCAACCTTGATTTTTTTGTTCTCTTCCCTGTCCCTATCTATTCACACTTACACTAATATATTACAAATTTAATCGTAGCTGCACACATGCAGCAATAACGCAAACTAAGAGTTATCTCATAATTGTCAAAATATCAAATTTTACTAGATTAAAAAAATTGGTATGTCACCGATTGGTTTTGTCTTCATTCTGTTGGTATTTTAATTGATGTTTGTAATTTGTTTAGATTTTGATTTAAATAAATTATGAAGTATTCCTGGAACAAATAAATATTTCTGGCGCCCCAACATTATTATAATCTATGATATGAATAATAAAATATATCTAATCTAATTAATATAAACAAAAACTGGATAATTAAAGCAATTCTGTAATTAGAATTTGATACTAACTTAATATTTCTTACAGCAGATAGTGGTACTTTCTTGTCCATAATTTGAGCTGATTGTATAGTGCAATGTAAAAAAGAAAAATGATGTGAAAAAGATGATTGTATTAAAATTTGTAAGAGATACCTGAAAAGGAGCTGGAGTCAAAATCTTTCCAGTTTTATCTCGTTTAGCCTTAAAATTCCTGTACATCTGTAATCTTTTTATCGTAGACTTCGTTCTAGGCTTTGCGACACCTTTCAGCCCTTCTTTTGATCGTTCTGGATTCATGGAATGCCCGGATCTATTAAAGCCCTCCTTGCGGGGAGCCCCCGAGACTGATCTCACTTTAGGCATCTGTAAATAAATAAAACTTGAATATTTAATAATCAAATGTACATTTCGTACATAATTTTTATTAACCTTCCTATACCTGCGTGAAATAGCAAACAAATATTCTCGCGTACAGTATGTCGGACCGAAAGGACCAAACCATTTTATACATATATATTGTATAAATTACAATAATTATATATATATGTATATATTATAAATATTTTTATAATCTTGGACTTGTATAATTATTTAATTATGAAATTTATTATTTCTTATGCGTTTCGCGGTTTAACTAATTCATCTGAGAAATATATTTGTCTAACAAATGAAATATAAAATGCTACTATAATATATAAATGCATTGACAATAACGAAAAATTTTATCAAAGTGTGTGAGTGTGTTTGTTAATTTTATTTATATATTGTATATAATACCACACATAACAGATAGTTCGCGTATATGGAGAATACAGCGGCGCTTTTCGACCTGAAAAGGAGCCCGGACCGGTTTAGTCTGGAGCCGGTGCGGTAGAGGCGCTAGTGTAGCACTATGGGTCTATTCACACACACGTGCAGCGGATCGACAGACCACGGTCAGGACAAGTCCTCTCTTATGGGTTTCAATGCTTGCATTCGCACATGTCGTCAGCGACCGTGCAGGGCACCGACCGAGCAGAGCCTATGCCTTGTATACTAATTTGCTCTGTCGAGCCCTGATCAGTCGGTTGCTTGTCGATGTGTGTGAATACACTCTATTTGTCTCTCCGCCCAATTTGTATTTATGCGAATATTTAGTTGCCATTGCCGTCAACTTATGCAACCGGTTCTGAATGTTATTGAGCGAACTATCTGTTATCTGTGATAATGCTGAATCTGTCTATGTCACATCTATCATTAATGAATTGGTATTTCTATATTATAGTAGTATTTTATATTTCATTTGTTAAACAAATCAAATATATTTGTCTGATGAAACGAAACGCGTAAGAAATAATAAATTTCATACTTAAAGAAAGACTATGTACCCAAGAATATAATTTAAATATATATATATATATATATATTAGAGAGGAATGTGTAAAAACAATTTTTCACATGTTTAAAAATAACATAAACATAAGTCGTCGGTCTAATAGACAATTATGCGGGTATAGGAAAGTTAACAATATTTTAATTGTCATGAGCATAAAAAGCAATATAAATTTACTACATTGTAATAAGAAATGAATAGAAAAATAATATATATGTAGATTACTATACATGGTTTCCCATTCGCTCTTTTTCTATTTAATTTATTGCTGCAGGACCAATTTTGATCACAATACGAGTGTTTAAAATAGCATGCGTATGAGCATAACCGTTCAAGTAGTACGTGATTTACTCTACGAGCAAAGCTATTAGCAATCTGATACAACTTGACATTTAAAAATAAAAGAAACCAACTACAATCAAATTTAAACCTATTGCTAACACCAACAAAACTCAATGTGCTTTATATAACAAGACAAACCCGTATAAATAAATATGTCACTTTCAAATGAAGTGGACTTTATTGCGTTTAGTTACGAAATGAATCGCAAGTTGGCAAAAATGATTAGCTAACCAAATATTCAAGGAAATTTTTTTATTTTATAGTATACTTCGAGTTTAAAACAATCGTGTCTTGCACGACTGCAATACGACTAATGTGTCATGGTTGTCTCATGTACATAAATTAATTAATTACTTGTTAATTGTAATTAATTAATAAATTAACGCATTAAAAAAGACTGAGACAGGTTATAAAAGATGAAATAATATATGGTATGATCATGATATAAGGAATAAAAATTTATATATGCAGATGATTGGTGGTGAAAGTGATAACAAGAACTATTAAACATTAAGATATTGATACATATAGATACTTGCTGCCGTTCTTGAATCTTACGTCAAGTACGGCATTCAAGTCTGTGACGTTGCAAAAGTGTTGTTGGCCACTAACTACTTATTAGGAACACATACTTTAACCACAGATAAGCAGATAGCTCATCAGATAGGGAAAAAAGTTGCGGTTTTGAGCCTGAAATGTCATCTTTTTGGGTATGTCCTGGCATCTATTTTAAGGTGGCGCTACGAGCAATAAATGTAAAATTTAAACGTTTTATTTCTTAAAAACGGTATCGTATTTAATTTTAGCAGGTTTTAACTTTTGAGGCCAGCATGGCATAACATGATGCAAGATTTCATGGGCCTTCGGGAGTTATAATAAGTCGTGGAAAGTGGTAAAAGTATTACATTTGTTACAAGCAAAATTGGTTGTTTTTTTCTTCTTCTCCTTCTATTCTTTGAATTTTCTTGTAATTTAGGTAACCCTTCATATTTCTAATGAAAAGCATTAGATGAGCTATCTGTGCTTTAAGAACGTTAAGCAGCAAGGCAAACCTAGTTTGACAGATTTCTTCGAAAAGAATGTATGTGCCGTTCAAGTACGTTCTGTAAGTGCTGAACGTAGTGACACGTTAAAATCGCATTCTTGTCCGCAGACTTGTTAAAGTCTGTGTGTTTGCTACTAACTGATACACAAGTGTGTCGTTTTGAAACGCTACGTTCCAAAACCGCTCATACGTATCTATGTGTATCAAGAGCTTTATACTTAGTATACACTTGTAGACAAAATCGTGCAACTTTTTACATAGAAAAATTGCGAAGAAATCTTAAAAAACGGCATAAAAAACTATAAGGGCCTTCGCTCACGGGTCGACTGGTTTGCAACTTAAGTTTGAAATCAGTTGCCAATGAAATCGTTTGACAACCTTACACGTGAAACAACATAGGACATCGCTCATGGGTCGACTGGTCTCCTATGTTGTTTCACAAGCAAGGTTGTCAAACGATTTCATTGGCAACTGATGTCAAACTTAAGTTGCAAATCAGTCGAACCGTGAGCGAAAGGCCTAAGATTCAAATTTGCACATTTCAGCTAAACTAATTTTCGAGATACCATGTCAAATATCATAGGGGGCTGTGGCATTGCTGTTTTTGCAGTTGTAAGTTGCCTAAGTAACATTGTATTAACATATTAACAAATAAAGGTGCAATAATGAATGTGAGGTTAGATAAATAGTATGTGCATAGCAAATATAATATGTAATATTAATTAATAACAAGTTAGGATATCAACGGGTATACCAGGAATTTATTTAAATATTCAAGAATTTACTTACGTTGTACTTTTCTACTCTTCTTTAAAATTGTTGATGTTCAAAACTCAAAGCACGTAATCAATCGACACGTGCTATGGCTACACAAACGTCAAACGAAGAAATCAAACGTCAATGAAGCGCAGGTGAGCAAATCGAAGAAATTCCGGAAGAAAAAAGTACTGCGGACGGAATAGTTACTAGGATTATTTGAAAAACAGATGTGATTCGTCGCCAGTAGGCGTTGTTACCGGAGAACAAATTGACAGTAATCAAATTTTGGGAAATTATCGATGAGTTTGACAAGTTTCCTTGTATCGTAGCGTTTTCCGTAGGCGGTCGTAAAATCGTTTGAACTTCGCATGTGCGGTTGGTAACTTTCTGCACATTCTTTGTGTTGGCTGCAGTGTAAACAGTCTTTCATGTGGAGGAGTCATGGCCGCCGATCAAGAGCAATTTTATCAGATTTTGTCAACGCTTTTATCTACGGATAATGATATCCGTTCGCAAGCTGAGGTATGTAAAACTATTGATAAATGTCAGGGGAACGAGGGTTGCTAATAAACGGGACGCGGCAAAAGTTATTTTCCTTGATCAATTCTAGCTTTAAACGTGTTCGGTTAACAGCATGGCTGCACGACCGCAATTTAGAGTAATGATTCATCCAGAGGCAATTCCAGTTTTTTTACCACGTGTATTCACCTAGAAAACGCGGACTTTCTCTTACTTCCAAATTCCGAGCGATTATCAGAGTTTTAAGTGGTTTTTTGATTGCATTAGATATCGTTAAATCGAAATCGTTTTCCCATTGAAACGTTTGTCCCCTTAATTCCCGCCAAAAGTACCGTTATTTTAATGCCATACACAAAAGACTTCGCCGGTTGAGGATCCTTCAATTCTTTATAATGTATTTATGTGCGTTCAAGCATAATTCGTTAGACATACTTGAAAATAAAAAAAAAATCTTACCTACTACTCTTTTTAAGATATATAAATTAAGAAAAAAATTACTGTGTTTCAATATGATGGAACTATATTTTAGCTCAAATAAAAATACAGTAAAACTCCAATTATCCGAACTCCGACTATCCGAATCGCCGATTATCCGAATCACAAAAAACAGTGTTTGCGCGTCAAGTCTTGACTTGACTTGTCTTAACTTGCCGTTGTGCCTACAC
>JAWQRP010003320.1:0-13587 GCA_033557875.1 Quadriops clusia | reverse complement strand
AACACATCCACTGTTTATTTATTGTATGATTATAAAAATATTACTGATAATTATAAAGTTATTACTTATTCATTATTGTGATAAATATACAACGGATGTGTTCAATACTTCAACAGTATTTTCGAAACTGTAGCATTTTTTGAAAAATTGTATATCTATGTAATTCATTTTACTACACATATTCTCTCTCTCTCTCTCTCTCTCTCACACACACACTCTCTCTCTCTCTTTCTCTCTCTCTCTCTCACTCTCACTCTCTCTCTCTCTCTCTTTCTCTCTCTCTTTCTCTCTCTCTTTCTCTGTTGACAACTTAATTGTTACCTGGCATATTTACATCTGAATTAGAATATACCTATGTCCTTTATGAGTAAACATTTTCATACAATAAGATTCACTTTTAATTCAATGGCAGACAATATAATACAAATAACGTTAATTTCGGAAACCAACTAATCAGAATTAAGTGGCATATCATATCAAACTAATCATAAGTAAAAATAATTGACAACGCTAGAACGAAAATTCGTTTCAGGTGCCGTTTTATTAATAAAAAATTTAGAACGAAAATTTTATCTGACAAACGTATATTATTTTGAACAGACCAAATACGAAATATAATGTAATGTGGAATAAAACCAACTTAAAGGCCATTCGATGAAACTCATACCACCGCGCTATACAAGAACGACAAGCCTTGAATGCCATTACACACTTCTAAAAGGCATAACCAACTGTGCGACGAATATGCAATCTCGTGCCTTCTTTATTTTTGTAAAACCCAGACGCAACCTCTCCCTTTAACGTCTGGTCAGATACTGCCAGCCGAAGCGCGCTAGACTATCGCGGTATTGGAACGACTCTATGTGTAGTTCCAGATCTGTGACATTTAAAGAGCAACAGATAATACCTCAGTATGGATAGATGACTCTACCACAGGCTAGACTAGGTTGGTCTGGTTTTCAGGTTAACAGGAAAGTTAGAAGACTCGTACCTCAGGATGTATAGATTACTTTACCACAGGCTGGACAAATTTGGATCAAGTATTTCGTTAGTGTTAGTTAGTGAGAGATTAATTAAATTGCATTAGGTAAATTATAAGAAACTAAGTTCAGGATTAATTGCTGGTTAGAGTTAAAATCGAATAAATTAAGAGACGCTAAGTCCGAAACGAAATTTAATAAATGGAGAATTAAATTAATTTAACTCTCGTGGATCGATTCTCGATCCCAGGTTACTATGATCCCCACTATCATCAGGACATGCGTAATAAAATACAACATGTTATAGCATAAATAATGGTCAGATGGCTTTCCGGTCAGGGAGCATGCAGCGAAGCGATTTGAAAATGAGCAGTAAAGTCAAAAATATTGAAGTAACGAAAATCACTTCATTACAATAAGTACCTACTATTCGTTTCCCAAGTCGAAATGTGAAAACACAATCAATACACAACCACAATAATTCATTTCCGGTTCCAAATAAAAAATCACCAGCCTTCAAAATGGCAAATCCGCCCGGCAGCCGTGCAGAACACACGTGTCGAACAAAATTAAATGCAAATAAAATGTGTAGCCTAAATAATGGGATAGCATTTATTTTAGCAGCGGGGTTCTTTCCGAAACAATTTTCTGTCAGACGCATGAATCAAACGAATACATTACCGAAACACAAATCTCCGGCTTGCTTAAGCCGCCGCCGCAACGCCGCCGCCGCCCGCGATCCAAAACCACCAGAACAGGGTTATTAAAAGGGAGACAGTCCAGTTGGCCTTGCTTAGCTCCAGCCTCCGACATTCATATTTTTGCGAATCGACGAGGAACAGCGAACCTGGATAAAATATTTAAGAAGGGCCCCCGCTGCCGTAAAAACAATTTCCGTTTTTCCGTTTTCCGATTTTCCCCTTTGCAACCTTCCGCCTCGCAAAGCCCATATCTTACGTATTACATTTCTCCGGGTTCATTAGAGATCAACGTATATCACTGGAGATATACTGATTTTGGAATCGAGGCTTTCCCTAAACGTAAAAACTCCTCTTTTACCTACATTAAACAAAGCATTATTAATTTAGGTGTACAGCAATGTTTGGATATGAGGAAATTGGATTTTTGAATATTTTTATGTTGACAGGGATTTTGTCAAATGTTGAAATGCAATTATGGTGTACTGCTTTCGCGAATTTTTTAGTGTGAGATATTTATATGTTGAACTTGGACATATTTCTAATTGCTTTTAGAATTAATATCTCACTTACTTGAAATTTTCTAATTTTATCTTATATGATGCAGACGGGAACATTTATTTCCTAAACGCAATTCAGATTATACAGTATACAGTACGAGTAAAGAAAATGCATATTATGTAAAAACTAGCAGAGTACCCGTTCATCAAACGAAGTTTAAAGTAAATAGTCTTTTTAAAAGGGATGAGTGTGATATGTACTATCTCTTCCAGCTTTCCTGTTTCACCCCGTCCCGTCCAGTACTCATCCCTTCTATCATGACTGAATTTGAGACGCCCGTGTTTGAACTCAACTTGACAACTTGATAGTTACTTAACCAAAGAGTTCTTATTATTATTATTTTTACTATTAATTCCCTCTTCAAGAGGTTGGTTCCAGCTCCTTATATTAAGATATAAATAACTAAACTGCATGTAAAGGTGATAATTTCTGTGGAATTTAATTTTGGTGATGTGCTGTATGAATGAATGAAAATATGAGTTAGTAGCTATTTACAAATTTTAAATATTGATTTTTAGTTTTTTAACAAATTCGTGTAATAAACGGAAAGTGGATAGAAGTGGAACGATCAGGAGAGAGTAAATTGTTATGGGTTAGCAAACACTCTGTTTAACAAGCTCGTCAATTAATATTTTAGTTTCTTACTTATTATTAGGGCAACCGGATGTGAAAATCTTCAAAAAATTTTACATTTATATAACTTAATAATTCAAAAAGAAAGTAGAATACATTGCATTCATTATACATTTTATGATTAATGAAGGATGATACTAGAATACAAAAATAATCAACGATTATACAAAGAGAAATATGCACGTAAGAACATGTAGTCCAAGAAAATTTATATAATTGAATTATCCTATTTATTTATACGTACTTTATATTAATATATTTAAAACATTTTTTCTAAATTTGTTTTTATTACATTATTTTGTATGATGTATATTGGCCATATTTATTGTTCTTGCCCGTCTGACAGATATCAATATGTGTTTATTGGTCTTTAGACAGGTTCTTTGATTTAATTAAATAAAACCCACATTACGATTAAATAAAACTCTCCATGGGGCTGACGTTTCGGTTTTAATATTACACCTTCTTCAGAGCTCTCTATGCATTACAAATAATTTTTACTTGTCAATTTTGGGAATTTATTTCTAACATAACGTGACTGCATTTCTTATCTCTAGAATTATTCTCTTATCTACTAGTACGTTATGTGTTGAAATATTAAACCCGAAACATTATCCGTATACATTTTATTGAGTTTTATTTAATTAAATCAAACAACTTATTCGAAGACCAATAATATTGATGAACTAATAATATTATTTCTGTTTCAATTTACTTTTCATTAACTTACTCAAAACATTTTAATCTACGTACAAATTAAAAAAACATTAGGTATGTTTAAAGTTTAAGCTAATCAAACATAATGAAATTTTTCGAATCATTTTTCTTAAAATGTCACTATGTCAGGCATAAAATAAATAATAGAAGTTAGTTAGTTAGTACTAAATACTTTGCTATAAACCTATTTACTTTACAAAGAGTGTATTTTTATATTACAAAGTAACTATACTAGTATAGGACAGATACATAACATCTTCAAACAGCACTTAATGTTTATAACTTTTTTTTTCGGCATAAAGATGTTCGTGACTCTTATCTCTACAAAGCAGAGTGCTTATAACGTTCTAATAAAAATGAATATTCATACACCGCAGTGAAATATAATTGATGACACTGGCGTTAATGAGACTAATAAATGAATAATGCATCCAACTAATAAAAATTTGCATGTGCTCACACATAAAGTAGTATAAATTATTAAAGCGCACCCGCGCAATAAAATACATCATTAGGAATTTATTGTCGTCACTATTAAAACATCAAATGCGACCAAATGTACAAATTGCCGGGTATATACTTTATCTGAATTTATTAAACGTCGGCATAAAATTTCCAATTGCCAAAATAATTAATATTTTATCATTATGCCAACAAATGCAGGTCGTTAATTTTAAAAAAGATAATAATATTGGCGGCGTGCGTTTAATTCTGTCACACTGCAATCAAAATGATCCAGTATGTTCCATATATAATTTGAAAGACTAGATATAAATCTATTCATTGTAAAAACTACACCATTATAGGCGATACCATTTTGCAAGTCACATATTCAACCAAACATACTTGAAACGCACCCTTAGTGCTAAAGCCTCGTTAAGTATCTAATACCAGGTGAAGAAGTGAGGAAAACTGTAATAATTTCCGAGATTTCCCAGCAGTGGCGTCTAATCCAGCAGCCAACTAACAATGACAAAGTATAACGACTCACTCCCTCATTCATCAATGTCCTGGCTAAATTGTCATTACGTATATTTATAGCCTTATGAGGATTTATGATGCATTATTGGAGCATTCACTGTACTCAAAAATAACTGTATCAGTTTGCATCCAGCAGATTGATCCCTCTGCAATAAACTATGGCTGATCTATGCGCGGCCTCCTCCTCCTGGCCTTCCTATCGGTTCCGGAGGATCTTGAATGATCGCATTTGCTTCGCAATGCTGCTTTTCTCTGGGTAATGGCTATGGCATAAATTTCCTATATGGGAGGTAAAAATTAATAAGAATCATTATTATTATTACTCAACTGCTTCCTAGAATTAATTACGCATGCTCAAATGAGTTAGTAAGTAATTTTTTATTTGGTACTATACATATATTGGCAATAATGGCATATATATGTATACAGTAGACAAACTCTATTAACAATAGAATATTATCTAATCAGTATACTACACATAATAATTTTTATTAATTATCTGGAAATTGTTGTAAATATCTGTTTCTGCCCAGCTAACATTCAAACTATGTAGCCAACATACGGTAAGGTTTCAATTGCGCATTTAAATATATGAATTTATTTTATGTGTGGGTGCAGCTGCATGCTACCATATAATCGTTATACAATCATATACATTGTACCTATATGAGGCACCAATTCTGTATATACGTAAGTAATATGTGAAATACAAAGTACACCTAAACTAAATGGACGCAACTTTTTCAATGCGAAAATTGAGCAGATTTATTAATATTTCAAGGGGCGCCCGGCGCGTGTAATTTAAAATTAATATTAAAAGTTAAGCGGGAATAAGGAAGTTTTATGAAGTGCTCGTTGGCGGCGGAATCTATGAAGTTGTAAGCAGTGGCGCTGAAATAACCTGAAGTCCTTTACCTTCCACATTATTATTGATTTCTCGACGGCTTAATTCAATGGCTCTTCGATAAAACAAATGCTCTGAGGGCTAAGGTAGAGTCCCTCAAGATAGATTATGTGTACATAATGGGTCATACTGCCGCGGCTTGAGGTGCCTTGATGCAATTATATACGGCAATTCTCTGTTTATGTTCGGTCTGGAGCGTGTTTGAGGAGAGCCACTCCTCTAATCCGAGTAAGTCTTCGATTAGACGGGGGAAAAACTTATGTCGTTGCTAAAATGGACATTATTAAATCTTCAACACACTCGACTGTATTAGCAAACCTCTAAGACACTTAGCAAGAACAAACAACAAACGCCGTTGTAATAAAACGAGAACGCCAACTATAAACTTAATGCAACCACCCTCTCTGGACATCGTATTAGTCGCCGTATTAGTGCTACACAAGTTGCCATGGCGGAGAGCTAAGCTAAGTCCTGACGCTAACAAACATCGTAATAAGTTATGTGTTAATATATTCCGGGAAAGTTGCTCGGGACAATCAGAGGTGGAACGGCTCTAATTGGAGGTAAATTTCTGAGATAATCAGCGAATGTAGGGGCGTAAATGGTTTAAGTGTCTAGCACTCATGTGCGCTCGAAGATGGGGGCACATCCTTTCCCAGAACGTAATCAAGGACTAATGTAATTACGCCATCCTGCGCCAGGAGCCAGGAGCCATGGCCTGCCGTAATTCAGCAGCGGTCATGACGCATAGGCCCGGAGATGTACAATCTTCGGGTAATACCTTTCGTCTAGACCCATCGAGAGCGCCGAATTGTTATGGAATCCTTTCCCAGGGAATTATATGGAATTTTAAGCAATTCGCCTCGCATAAGTGTTCCAGGACTCTCTCGCGCTCGAGATGGCTCCCGCTGATTAAAATTGAATCTCTTCTGAAGGTGGATGTTAATACAGCGCACAAAGGACACGTCTGATGTTCTCAGAATTTGTCACTTATTCCTTCTCGTAATTAATTTGCCTGCTGGATTGTTCGGGGCTAATAAAAGGGGAGGCTAATTAGTGTACTTCATTTTTATTAGCAACCTAATTGTAATTATTATGAATATATAACCATTTATTAGCCCAGTAGGGTTGATATTTCTCAGGGAAATTTTCAAGACTAGTCAAATCGCAACATGTCATCCATTAACTCCATTTATTGGTTATACATTTAATATAAAAATTTTTTTTACTATTTGAAATATCCAAAGAATTAAAATAGCTAATTTTCATCCATGTGTAATATGGTATTTAATTAAAATTGAAATCAAAGAAACTGATTGATTAAAATCAATAACATATTTTTTCTGTGAACTATGTAGTAGTAATAATCCATTATTATCGTTTATCTTTTTAACATGAACCTGGTTTATTTTTCACTCTTGTGTGGAATTCTATTTTATATCAGTTCTGATATTATACCGTTGAAATTTAATTACATTCAAATTGCAATCTGTAGACTACATTATTAGTTTTCAATAGATTGTATATCTACTAGTGAACTAAACTTACTAGTATCTTAATTTCTGTTGACTCATTATTCACTTTCATTATTCACTTTTTGGTTTCATTAGTATTGATATTATTTTTTATATTGTTTCTAATCTTTTTAAAAAGCGATTTCATACTTCTGTGTGATCTAGAGTATTCGTTTTTCTTTTCAGTAGTTACTTTGAGATAAAGAAAAGATAGGTCAATACAATAATTAGTGTTAATTTAAAAATATGTACAATAAGTATGTGAATATACTAGGTATTGCAAAAGTAGAAGAAAAAATAATATACCTACTTATCCGGATTATTATTTCAAGATAATAAACTTCCTGGACTAATCCCGCGATTATTTTTAACTCATTATCTATAAATATGTACATGTAAACATGCCGCAAAGCACACAAAGAATTATTTTTTTGTCTCGCTTCCCGATTAGATAATTTAGAAAAAAAATATGTTTATCTTTCGGCGAATGCAATTGTATGTAGAAATTGCTTTATGCTGGTCACGCATTGCTCATACAAAGTGCAAAATGCCTGTTTTAGGACGACAAAGAAAAAGAAACAACTTTCCGAATATGGCCTGCGTGTAATTGGTTTATTTATCGCTGTTGACCATACAATAATGAGCTCTGATTCAATTGTCGAGGAAAATTATGTTATCACGTGGAGCCGCCGAAACAATGCGAGGAGTACGTGCCTGTTCGGAACGGGATTATCAGTGAAATTCGGAACTATCGCCATTTAGCTACTTTTATTTTATTTGTTTACTCGGACTGACAAATAGAGTTCTTGTCTATCCTTGACTTATGCACCAGATAACAGTAATTGTTGTGGCGGTCTCCCGATAACAGTGCCAGCCATGGAATGGTCAACAAGATTTTCTAATCGTTTTATCTCGGGGTGATGATACTCGTGCCGAACTCGAAGGCCCTGCTTAGTTTTTACTGTGCCTTGGCCGTGGACAAAGGACTATTTGATACATTGAGAAGGCTTTGGTATGTTTCACTCTCATTCGTTTCATTTAAATTATAAAATGTTTGAAATTATGGTATCTGCTCAAATATCAAATTTTTAAATTATAAATAGTCTATGTTAATAAAAAAAAGTTTCAAATCTCCTAATAAGCGATAAAAGGTTATTGACCTTGCAACCTAGAGGTGATGTAAAACCTTTGCGTTAAATAACCGATAACTTTTTGTGTGGGAACGTTACCACACCGGGGTCTGAAGCTGTTTGTACTTTGTAACATTGTTATCGCTAGACAAAATTCATATTACGCATATCAGATAATAGTTCCTCGGCAATTTTGCCCAAATTATCTACTTTTTAGTTTCTTAAAACTGTAGGATCGGTCGCTTAAAACCTGCTCAATTATTTTTGCAGACTTTTCGAAATGGCGCCAGAAAAGGATGGTGTAATTATTATGGATGGAGGGTTTGCATCTCAGCTGAGTTGCCATGTAAGTGCTCCTATCGACGGGGATGTCCTGTGGAGCGCTAGGTTCTTGGCCACCGATCCTCATGCAGTTATGGAGACACATTTGGACTTCCTCAGAGGTACTGAATATTTTTATTAATATGTTTACTAGTATTAGTTCGAATGCAGGACTATTGTCGCAGTTTTCTATTATGCGATTATTATTTTGATTATACAGGGAAATAATATCTTTAAAAAATTGGCACTAATGATCATAATGCCCGTAGTTTCATTCCTGTTATAGTACCTCAGTGCTTATTATGAATACTTTGAAAGTTAAAACTTCGGTAAACTCTAAACGCCTCGATTTTTTTTTCCTTTTACTTTATTGTTTTTGAAACTTTGTACCATAATAACTACTTTCGTTGCAACAAATTGTTTAACTTAATCCAACTCAAAACAATCGTGTTGTCAGATAAAATAGTGTAATTGACTTAGTTTCCTAGTTTTTAATATTACTGTATAACGTTAATTTGAAATTCATCAATTCGATGCTGAAACCGCTACAGAATATTTCTTAGTTATACATATTGCTATACGTATTTTAATAGTAGACATATCTGACGTAATCTGACAAAAGGGTCTGTATGTTGCCAAGGTAAAATTTTTAGTACGGCACAAAACATGAGTTTGGGTCAAAATTTCATGTTTTGTGATTTTTGTACCAAACGCTACCTACATATCTTAAGATTAACTGTAAATCAGTTTTATTTAATATTTTAACCGGTAGATAGCAAAAAAATACTTTCTTACCTAGAAGAAATAGAGTGTACAAATGACCATTTATTCTCGTTTCATAGAATATTTGTAAAACACAACAAACTTTTCTAAATATTAATATTCATTTATTGTTCCATTGGACCATTAGTTTATATCTAAAATAATTTGTAAATAATGGATTTTTAAAGATGTAGTTAACAATAACCACACAAATCCTCGATTATGGACTTTTTGTGATTTCATTGTAGAATTTTAACAAAACTCTTCGATATTAGTATTCATGAAATTTCTCTTAGTGTAGTTACAGTTTATCAATAATTAAAATTATTTAGTAAAGTAAAAACAAATCCGTTATATAAGCACATTTTGGCGCCTAAAAATTTGGAACTAATTAAATAAATATAATATGCTGTAGCTGTGCTGAGTCTCTGGATATGTTTGAAATAGAAAAGCAGAAAAAAATATAAATTTTTTTTTTCAGTTTGAAAAAGTCAAAAATCTTGAATCATATCAACTCCGTAAGACTCCTTCGAACTTAGTCTTGCGAAACCTACCCCCACCTACTACTACATCCACCCGCAAATTAATGGCAAACATAAACAAATTTTTGCCCGACCATTTGCTTGGGCTATAGTTAATAAAAAGTGCCAGACAATAAACGTGAAATAGAAAAGTTTACTTTTATGATCCCAGCACCTCCGGAATGCCCGGGCGATATTTCATAAATTCAGGAGATATTAACGCATCAAGCCGGCATTCTAGTATTCATATCTCGCGTAAAACAGAAGCCGGCAACATTAATTACTTTTTATGAAAGCTCCAGATGGCTTTTTAGACACCTGTTAGGGTTATCCGCGTGTTTTATTTAACCTGAATCGTGAGTTTTGATATCTTGGGGCGGCTCCAGATGAAACGCTCCTCGCGGCAGTTCATAATCGTCCTTTATGGCCAGAAATAAATCCCCGGGCATTTTTCATCTCCTTGGGCCCATAGAAATTAATATCTATTTTAATTATTGCCACGGCGAGGAACGGCACAAAGAGTCTTGTTCGCAAAGACTGATAGTTCTTGCCGGCGCACCATCTGTCGGCGATATAAAAGTGCAATTTGTGACTGTCATAAATATTTGAGGGATGAAATATTGGCGTGTCTGTGCCATTGTTTTATCAGATCTCTTGCAGCATAAAATCCGGATTGGACGGAGACTCTGATGCAGATGATCGGAATTGCAAAACTTGTATGTAGACGTTCGGGGAACTCTCGAGGGAGCTTTAGGGAGCTGCACCAAATGCAAATTATGTACACTCTTATTTTTTACTGCTTTTTTCATTGCTTCATTTTTTTAAGTAGTATATAGTATATTTATAACATTTTAAGTATATCAATATTAGATTTTTGAAATTATAAGTACACGTTTGATTCGACTAAAAATTCATTTTAGTCTCCATCAAAGTGATCGAAGCTAACGAAAAAACAGCTAATCGTTACAGATTATGATGTTAAAAATGAATGAGGCTCTCAATGAATGGCGTATCTCCGATTTTTCCATTAAATCGCAGCGAAAATGGTGCCTCTGGAGATTTTAATTTTCCCTCCAGAGCCCGGCAACAAAGCTTCCTGAATAGTTTTATGAAGTTCAATTTGAAGCAACTTTTATCGAACGTCCGCGTGATTGATTGAATATTAAGTAATAGCGCAGTAATAGCGACGTTTTGCTGGACTGCACTTTTCCTGGTGCTCACAATCGTACAAAGGGATCTCTTTAGCCACACAAATTGTTAAAATATTTGCAAATATTCCGGGCGCGTTTTTTTTTAATTTTTAATAAATAACGCAACCCGCGTATTTAAACCATCTGACTCCAAAACCCTTTTGTATGAATTTTTATCTCGTGGATAATACTTGACAGTGACATAGTAGCTCCGGTAATGAATTCAAAATCCAACAATATCTCGCTGTTTATCGGAGAGCGCCCCATCCGCACTCCACAACAGAGTTAAAGCATTATCTCTACCTGTCGGGAACAATAAACTTTCCACGAAATTATGTACATATATCGTTTTTTTTACGTTATTAATAAGTGTGTCTTTAATAAGAGTGTTATTAATAAGAGTGTCATTAATAAGCGTGCTATTAATAAGGATAGAATTAATTCTCGTCCTTTTTATACGTTCGTAAATAATCCAGTTTCCGTTTCAGCCGGAGCCGACCTGATCATAACCAACACCTATCAGGCCAACGTCGATCTTTTCGTGAAACATTTGAATTTGACTGAAGAGCAAAGCTATGATCTGATCAAGGAGGCTGTGGAATTGGCGAAAACAGCTCGTGATAAATATATGGAGGAATTTGCAGAAATAAGTAAGTGTGTATAAAAAAACGTATTGATATATAAGTTTTTACACTGCCATTTCGCATTCTTCATTAATAATAGTAATCAACAGTTTTATTTGAATGTCGGTGAAGAAATGGTGTCACCGTTTATCTGCAACTTTTAAAGTAATTGTCACTGCAAATGATAATTATTAGTTCACACTTGTCTTGTTTACTTAATAAATTTGTTTAATGTTTGCAGTAGATATTTTCTATTGTTCCATAGAAGAATTTTAATATTTTCATTTATCATTAGAGAAATTTTTCGTGGGTCCTTTTTCTGCATGTACATAGTTTGTTTCTTAAAATTTACTTCTTTATCTGATTTACTTAAATCGTCAAATGCGGGTTTTTTCACAATAGCTTGTCCTATGGTATAAATGTGATCTACGCAAGATCTCCCGACGCGACAGTGAAACGTGCCTAGATTTCTCTGATTGTTTGTTCTTCTAATCTAATTCTAATAACTTTTCAAAACAGTCGAAGAAACGATGCATAAGCCTCTATAATTGTCATATTTGCAGCAGTCTCCTTTCTTATGGATTTATATTCGACTTTTTTACTTTTTATTGCTTAATGCGCCAGATAATGTCCTTGAAAAATGACGGGCAACCGTGTACACATATATTTATTACCATGTACACGTATACTTATTACATGTGCACATATACATCTGATCATGTACAGGTGTACATATTACCATGTACACTAATACATTTTACCCTATATACACATTTACAACTTTCGATTTCCATACATACATGTTATCATATTCGCTAAAAATGTATGCAGTAGTAACGTATATAGTAGCGAACAGAAGAACACAATAGTAATAGGGATATTTTCATATTTTTTTAATATGAGATTTATTTAAATTGAAATGAATTTAATATTAGTCACATTCCGTATTTGCAATAATTATAAATTTTTAATTGTAAAAGTCATTATAAAATTGTCATGTGGCAAAAATTTTCCGCACATAAATTGTAACACCATACGTTAGTCTTACATTGATCGTTAGAGTAATCGCATTAGAGAACTGTTATTTTGCCTGCAACTATCAATTTTTGGCATGAGTTTGTAAAATGCAAAAACATAAAAAGCCACATTGAATTAACGTGAGGCAAAGATTTTTTTTTAAATAAATGTAACACTTATAATGATTTCATATTTGTATTATCACTTCATGTTTTTTTTAAATCCCTTGTTGTAAGTATTTGTTATATAAGCAGTGCATAATAATCTTGCTCTTAGAGCCCATTAATGACAGTCTGCTGATTATTTAAACCATCGAGTAACAACGTGGGAAAGGTATTTTAATTCTGGTTCATTTGTTTCCCATGCTGTTGTGCGAGAATTAAAATAGTCAGCGGACTGTCGCAAATCCTCTCTACGAGCAAAATTTTTAGTTCCTTAATTTAAAATTTGATTTATATAACTGGCAGTCAGAATACAACGACTTACCACAAGTTTTTTTTTTCCTGTTAAATATTAATTATACTAGTTAATGCCCGTGAAAAATCACGGGCAGCCATGTACACATATATTTGTTACCATGTACACGTGTATATATTACCATATACACATACATTTTATCTTACATATATATTTAATCTTATGATTTTGACATATACATATCATCATGTTCACTAAAACTTTATGCAGCAGTAATGTATATAGCAGCGAACAGAAGAACATAATAGTAGTAGAGATATTTTCATATTTTTTGACTTTGGGATTAATTTAAATTGAAATGAATTTAATATTAGTCTTACTCCTTATTTTTAATAATTATAAATTTTTAATTGTAAAAATCATTATAAAATTTTCATGTTGCAAAAACTTTCTGGAGATACGTACACCCTACGTTAGTCTTACATTGATCTTTAGAGTAATCGCATTAAAAGAACTGTTATTTTGTCTGCAAATATCAATTTTTGGCATAAGTTTGTAAAATGCAAAAACATAAAGAGCCACATTGATTGTTCTTACAAATTTTAAAAAAATAATGAA
>JAWQRP010003319.1:0-13589 GCA_033557875.1 Quadriops clusia | reverse complement strand
TGAAAATTTTATAATGATTTTTACAATTAAAAATTTATAATTATTAAAAATAAGGAGTAAGACTAATATTAAATTCATTTCAATTTAAATTAATCTCAAATTAAAAAAATATGAAAATATCGCTACTACTATTATGTTCTTCTCTTCGCTGCTATATATATTTCTGCTGCATAAATTTTTAGTGAACATGATAATATGTATATGTCGAAATCATAAGATTAAATATTTATGTAGGATAAAATGTATATGTGTACATGGTAATATGTACACGTGTACATGGTCAGATGTACATGTGCACATGGAAATAAGTATACGTGTACATGGTAATAAACATATGTGTACATGGTTACCCGTGATTTTTCATGGGCATTAACTAGTTATGTTATAAATTGTGCGTATCTTTAATTTTGATTTTATTAAAATAAAAAAAATTTCAAACTATAAAATACATTTCGGCTCAACAATACTATAGTACACAAAAATAATAATATCATTTAGAGTTAAAAACCAAGATAATTTCCAAAGTTGACACGACACCTCTGAGATGAAACTATTAAATTCTGTATTTTCATTGCACGGTAATTTTACACTAAATGCCTCAATATAATTATATTTTACCTACATAATTATGTCACGGCGTTAGAGCCCTGATGATGTTATTGTGGAGAAGGATATATAAAATTAGAATGTGGTGGCGAAACCAATTTATTTCACGTTAAGTAATTTACTTGTAATTTGGCCATAAAGTCAATCCTACAAGCTGGAAAACTCATTATGAGCCCCCATACTATTTCTGTAATTCATACCCCTTTCGTCGGCACTGTTTTGTCATGTATTGTTGGCTGAATATTTAACTCCATATAAAGTGAAACCGCACGTTGAGTACTCAGTGTTGTGACGAATTCATTAAGTTTTCCGCGGAAATATCTCCCAGAACGCACCGCAGATTTCAAAGGCAGCAAACAACTTATATTAAGGGCGCATATTTTATTTAACAGTAAATTCCTCCGGGAGTAATATAAAACTAAAACTGCTTACCAGAGAGAACAATTGGGTAAATAGAAAACTTTTGCATTGAATGGATTTGAATAATGGGCGAAATGAGCGAGTTCATTTTCTGGGTGATATTCATTAGTGGGTCATAATGACAAGACAAATAGCGAGTCTCCATCCTTCGTTGAACTTCTTTGTCGTTCCCGGAACAACTCCGCGTGCCGCCAGGAAGATTGCAACGTCGCGTCGTAGGGAATCGCCGTCGGTTGGACCTTTCTCTTTGTTGGCGTTGTTCTTCTTGAACTGGCACGAGTTGCAACTTTTTTCTTTGTCGTTGCTCTTCTCTTCGGTAGAGGGGTGCATTTTCCTCTCCAATGGACAAGAATAAAAGATCTCCGCCTCTCGGACTGGAAAAAGAAATAATATTTTCTCTCTAATTAATTTGAACGTCTTCTGGCTTATTTCTCTTTCCTAGTAATGTTGCGCCACGTTCTTGAGCCTTAATATTAAATATTATAATATGGTGAAAAGATGGTAATTATTTACACCAATTATTATTCTATTTCATTCGTGAAATGGGTTTTTATTCTTTATTGTTACCATAGTATATAATAGAAATCAGGGTTTATTTCTTTTATCTTTAAGTTTTAATATTAGTGTTAGTTTTTCTATTTTGATGTTATTTTTGTCTAGCTGTGCACGAGACCGCTAGGCATGCTACGTGTACTTTTGTGTGTCAGTAGCACTAATTATTCTAATTGAAAAAATTAATTCAACCACCTGTTTTATTTACTGACCGGAGTGTTTTTAAAAACGTGATTCGTACTTCGCGTGCCACCGCTCAAATAATGAGATAAGAATAATGAGAACACGTTTTTCTTGTGGAAATAATGGAACCAACATTATAAATATGTACACTATGGAAATAGAGTCGACTGGTTCTTCGAATGGATCGTAACGTTTTTAATAATTAAGTATTTTCCTCAGAGTCACTGAAATAATCTTGAACCTATTACAAATGCGAAAAATTTCGAAACTTCCCGCAGAACTTAAGCACGCATGTAACTTCAATTGTCTAGGATCTGATATAAAGTAGAGTCGGTGTATGAGCAGTTACAGAACTTTTCACCTTACTTACGAATATACCGTCAGAGCTGAAAGCTTTAAGTGAGATAAAGTAGTGAGAAAGAGTTTCTAGACGTTAGCTGAATATTACTCCGGAAGTTGCAAGTCTGTTGTACGATTTTATGAGTACTGCTTGTTTTTCTGGAATCTCCACTACGCTTTAGCTACTAGATAATTTTCGTTCGATTTTATTATGTAAGTAAATTGCCATTCATAAAGGATCTTAATCCTCGGTTAGTGTGTGCTTTCCTTGCCAAGTTTATTTCTCTAAGGAATCAAACAATGCAACTTTTAGTAGCCATGCGGTCTTTAATTTGAAGTAAATATTTAAGAGGTCATTTTCGAACTGATGGAACTTTTTTTAAGACGTGTGTAAACAGTCTATTTAGAATCTTATTATGTCACTTAAGAGGATTTGCAGATTTGTTTGCAGTTTGGTTTGGTATATTTGTCCCTTATTTTATGGTATTTAAAGGTTAACTGCATTTATATTTCACTACAACCAACTGAGAAGGGAATATATTTTTCTAAAAATATCAGCGCGAGTTTTTTTTTCTCGCATTGCTTACTAAAAATTCATGCAGGCAAAATGTGAAAACGGCAGAGGATTATTCAATTATTTGGTGTTTTCCATTTGCATCGGACGGCTCGTCGATTTCGTCGTTAACCAAACGAACGAAAATATTAATTCCCCGCCTAATTATGTGTCCGACTGTATTTTTTCTTCCTCATTGTAATTTTAGATTTTTTGCGGTTTGGTTTTTTCGGCGCGGACTTCCAGTGCCTGCGCTCTGCCGGAGCCATTAATATTCAATGAGGACCGAGCCACGTGTTTTTAACGAAGAAAAAATTACAACTGTGTACAGTGTTTAATCTTGCATTATGTATTCGTATTTCGACCGCCCAGGTGGATATGTAAACACATTTTTCGGGAAACAAACGAGTATTTAATTGGCACATTTAATTTGGTTTAATTTACAAACGATGTATCTGGGCAATTTACTTATATTCGTAACAATCCCGGATCACGCCAGCCAATCCGAATAAGCCCCTGCTGCTCCCTAATTATAATGCAACACTTTGCTGCTAATTTATAGTCATTTTTTTCTCGTTTACTGCGAGATTACCAGTGACATAAACTCTTATTGCTGAAAAAGCTACACTTATAATAACTTTTAAATGATTTTCGAGTAATGAAAATTGTATATGGATGCTAATACGCACGTTTAGTGACGACGTAGTTCGTGACGTCACGTTTGTTTTCAAACAAATTTATTTGCCAGTGAAATTCCCATAAGCGAATTTTAAAAGTGCAATTTTTTCAACTGTGTAAATTTCTTATACGCAAGGTAAGTCCCTTAAGATTCCTCTAATTTTTTTCCATTTTTCCATATGTAAAAACAAACGTGAAAACTTATGGGGAAGAGTATATGTCGAAAATTAAACCCTCACTGTTACCTAAGAAATCAACAGAGATGTCAATTGCAAAATAAACTTATTTGCTGTTTTATCGCTCGCGCTGTAGCGCTAGTCGCATCGGGGTCAATTTTGATTTTATTAGTTCAGCAACGTAAATCTACCGATTCTAGGCAACCGTGCCTCAAGTTCAAGACAAATCATATCAATGTGGGTGTCAAACACTTGAACTTGTATACATAGTATACTACCGATGGAAATTCTCCAAACACGTACGAAGTGAGTAAAATACTGATGGAAGAATAAATTGGTCAATTTCGGAAAAATTTGGAGTCGTATCAAAGTGGTTTTTGTGGCTTCTCCAACTAGAAAAGTCTATAAATCTTATTCTCAATATGGAAGAATTTCTATCATCAATCGAATATAGAAATTGTAGTGACGAAGACCCTTCTTGAAAGAAAATCTTGCTTTATTAAGAGTAAACATGAAGCCATTGAAGAGGTATGGAAAGGACAAAATACCATAACAATGACAACTGTGATTTCTTTTTTATTATTATTGTTAACTATAGTTATATTTGGTATAAGATAAAATAATAATCTGGTTAATATAGTTTTTGATCATCTAGTTACTTTGGCTTGTGTTTAACTAATACTTAGGATTCTTACGTTTGTTTTCTATGTAGTGGAAATATTTGGAAATCATTGTTATTGATATATTAATGAGTATATCAGCAATTTCTTAAAATATTGAAGTTTTGTAATTTGCTTATGTGAATTTCAATGGTAAGTAAATTTATTTACAAACATGACGTCACGATTGCGTATCCTCTGAGGACACATAGAATGCGCGTATGGTATTTAGTACTTAAAAAATGTTTCTCTAACAAATTATATACATTGAACTTTGTATTTTATATTTTTATAAACTTGTTATACAAAAGCAATGGATATTTCCTTTCGTGCTTAACTAGGACTTCTATAATTTATAGCCTGCGGATCACAAAATAACCATTTCAAATGACTCACTTCAGTTCTGAAAATAAAGTACGTAGATCTATAAAATCCGTTTAAATAGATGGTGAGAAACTTAGAAGGGGGTTTATGCCCAGTTTGCATCATAAAACATAAGCATGAAATAAATCTTTGAAAAAATATAAATAATAAGATAAAGACTGCTTTAAAATGAAAATACAACTGACCCAAAACGTCTTCTTAATAGTCACATTGACCTGCAACCACAAAAAGTTTGCCGGACTTAGATTAATGACTGTCACCTGCATATACATACACGTAACGATAGAGAAATGAAAATGCACGTTATGTGCAGTAAGTATACCGAAGGGAAACAATTTCATGAAAAATTCTTACACATGAATTATTAATTTGCGTTTATCTTAAAGTACAAGAGGTAGAATTTGTCATTTTGATGTATGTAATAAATGATAAGTTTCCCGAGAAGGGGAGCCTAGCAAGAAAGCATTTGTATACTAAAAGCGAATGGTTCATTGGTTCTTTTACAGCGTTTTTATAAATTTATTTGAAGAACTGGTACTTAACTAGCATTAATAAAAATACTATAAAGGAACCTATTTTACAATTTTACCATATAATTACGGCTGCGCCTAAATTCTTTTCCGTTTCCGCTTCAAACATATAAATGGTATCTACATGGAATCACAATAAACCACGTTGTACCCGCATTACGCCGAATTCAATAACAAGAATATTTTCATTTTTATTGCCGAGTTATAAAGCTGGAGTGCCACATATAAATCACACACGAACGGGTACAGATATCGGCTTTTTCTTGGCATCATTCTTTCCTGAGAATTTGCCAGCAGAGGGGCTCGGGAAAATAACTCCTTGGGCCGTGCGTGCCGCCAGTGACAGGACCTCTTGGCCGAACACACTGGCGTGCCCGCCCCTTCAGAGAAATCCATTTCCCATCGTGTCGAAGGTATTCAGGACCACTCCCAACCGCAATCCGGCGGCACGACATTTTTATATTTTGTTCTCTGCTCCCGCCTCTGGCACATCACTCCTTCGATAACACCAGCTAGATTATTTAATTACACGGTCGTTAACGTCCGCTTTGATTTGCATTTGACCCTTTGTTAATTCTCCCGCTATCAACAAAACGCGGGAGGTAGTAATTTGCTTCCAAGAAACGCAACAAACTTTATTGTATTTCCCTACGAGGTAGAAAAAATGGCTCATTTTTATTTGATAAAAAAGCGCTGTATATGTTTTATGAGATTTTTATTATTAGGCTGTGCGTTTCCTTTACTATAACAAGATTGTGTGTATGCGAAGGACAAAAATGATGTTATCACATTGTCGTCATATTTGTACTTGAATAAAATGAAACGTCAGGCCGACTTCAGCTGGCATAAGGTCAAGAAACAGCGCTGATATATCGATTTTTACTGTAATGGGTAATGATTCAATGTAAATAATAAATTAATTACGGACTCATAAATGCACGTTCGCCTCTTTGCAAAGTTTTTATTTTCATCACGAGATTTAGTTTTATTCTTTATTGAAAGAATTTGATAAACAAATGTAATAATTTATATGATTGCTAAGTTATAGCCCAACTTGGGAAAACAAAGAGGACTAGCATAGCTAGAATATTTTTGCCAACCAACGCGTTCCACAGCAGGCCACCCTGTTGGCTCCATAATATGCACACAAAGCTCGCTCTGATACACCGGGGGCGGCAGATCCGATATATAGAGAATAAACTGAACCCCAATTGTATAAATTGTTTCCACAAAGGCCTCCATTGTATTTGTTCGTCGTAGATTCCGTGAATAGGATTATTTACTACCACTTTATGAAGTTTTAACACTCTTTTGTAATTGCACAATGAAAATCGAGCGGCTGCGAGCCAACAGAGCAGCCGAGTCCATTTCTACTACCCTCCGCGTGTTGCCTTCTCCAATCTCTGTGTTGTTTTTATTGCCGCCTCAGCCCGAAAGTTAATTTTCCTTATTGATCTTTAATGAAATTGATAATATTTGGTGCGGAAAAATAACGTTGTTTTTATCTTAATACTTATTTTGTTGCAGATGTATTGCATAAAAAAGGGTACACATTAAAACGGTGAACATATCGATTTTTACTTAATGTTCCTCAGCTATGAAAATTGAACAACCCCAATGTAAAATATTGCTGAGCTATAACATAAAGGGTCCTGAAGTGCCTCCCCGTCACTTTAAAAATAGATAAATTGAACCAATTTTCCCGGCTAACAAATAATGTCATAAAGCCGCGCACGTAAATACTGTTTTATTCATCGCCACTTTTGTTGTTCCTATATTGATCATTAATTTACAATTATCCTGCTTGTGCTTTTATGTATATTTAATTAAATGGGTATAACAAAACTTTGTGAGACCTAGGTTTTATCCTTAAAATCGTAGTCGTTTTCCCTTTGTACTCCTATTGTTCCTTAATTTTTAATATAGGTAAGCTACATGTCAAATTCATAATTAAGTGAATAAATATTTACGTGTTCCAGGGAAAAACAAACAATTAATTAAGGCTTTCCCTACGATTCAGCAACTTAACATTTATTACCGTCTTCATTTTGCTTGTTTACAACTATCGGTCTTACTTGGTGGTGGTGGGTCGGCACCAATCATCCACCCCCTAGCCGGGTGCTCGTTTTCCCGCGGTGAGATGACCACATATATCTCCAGCCGTCGTCTAATTTGTTACATGTTGCATCCCTCTGCTTCCTTAGCCCTAGGTATGTGATGAACTTCGCCCTCTGCTGTTCCACTTAACACTTGTTATTGGCTGAGAAAAAAGCAATTGGCTATTAATTTATTTAATTGGGGCAACAAGTTCAGCCCCAGGTGGTAAATAAGGGTAATAAAGGCTTGTTAAGAAGACAAGACTGATAAGTTGTTATTGCCCTGCTTCATTGAAACTTCCCTTAATTCAAACTTTCCTTCTCGCAAACGAATGTATTTCGTTCCTAACAACTTTCATTTAAAGAACAAATGGCAAATTATACCTAATCTAATATAACGATACATTTCATATAGTATATTTCCTTTAGTCTTGTTAACTTGAGTATTATAGCTTATTAATAGAAAAATGAGAAAAATATGATATCAAATTGGAAGATTATATTATTTGCCATAAATATAATCAATCCTAAATTATTGCAACGTTCTTTTAACTGCTTTATAAAAGCGAATTTGGATACAGTCGTTCGTTAAATTTTACCTTAAACAAATCCGAAATTCAGTTAAATAAATTGAGGAAGTGCTAATAAACAGTAAAGCCTCGCCTAAACCTCGACAAAATCCGGCTTGTTTTACCCATGGAATTAATTATATGTGCAAATAACGTGAGAAATCCTGGCAATGGCACAATAGAATCGTCGTCAAACCATTTTCGCAACCCAATGACCTATTAGCGGTGAACAATTAGAACGTGGCCTGTGTGGTTATGCGGCCAGCGGTTAAGTTGTTAATTTCGAGTTTGAATTTAACCACTAATACGCTCCTCGACCTACCCTCTCAAACCGCGCCAGCTTGAATACCTTTCCGCTTCCAAGCACTAGGGAACAATACAACGTGCAGGTACGAGTTTTCCTAGAGCGCGCATTTACGTATGTACATATTTGGGCGGACGTATAGGTAGAATATGTTTAGAAAACACTAATGGCTAGAATGTGTAATATACATTGTTTCTCAATATGTTCCATGCAAATGAGTTTGCATGCATTCTACACATTCTACTTACTTTTCTCTTTAGTTAAGGGGGGTATTTATAACATGTTTTTATATTTCATCTTTTGTCGTAAACAGTATCGTTTTCTTCCAATTTCGTTCGACCTACTTATTGAAAGTTTATGTCCTAGGTTCTAAATACATGATTTATATTTATTTCGCTGACGTAATTCGGTTAGTCTGAATATGTAATTTCACTAGTACAGAATTGCAATCAAAGCCAAGACAATTTTTAAAAAATCATATCTTCTTTTGGGCATAATAGCGCGAACAATATTTCTAAGGTAAAGAAATATTCGATCCTTTCACCCTAGATTTGAACGTTTTGGTGTAAATCAGAATCCATATAAAAGCTTCAAGTTCTTGTAGATGCAGGTTACGAAGACGGCTAGGGCCTTGGGACTGTATATGCAGAATCCTGTTAATTTTCTGAGTTCAATATTGTGCTGTAAGTGCTCGCTATTGATTGTAAAGTCTTCAGCACTATTAATTCGAAAACTTATTAAGTATGTGCATAATAGGTTCTAAATGAAATAAGAAAGCATATTATCCACCATCAAGAACCCATCAGCGTCAAATTAAAAACATAAATCACTAAATAATTAAATATGTGGGATGAATTTATTATTTCCAGTGTTGTGTTGTTTTATATAGGTATGTATACTTAGTTTAAAATATTAAACTCTAAAGCTATTTAAAACTTGGCAAAACGTCATACTGAAGGCAAGAAAGCAAATATTAGCTGTGGTCCTTGCAAGCCACTACACACAAAACCCCCAGCTGGCACTTTGAAGAAGTTCTCCTAGTAAATAATGCAAGCAAACATCGCAAAGTCTTGTCCACCACAGGTCGACTATTCGATATTCACGTTGGTTTAGTCTGCGGCTCTGAGGGCTCTCGCAGGATCGCGGTCAACGTTCAAACTCCATAGAATTGTCCTGGGGGATGCGTCCTGCATACACACACAGTCTAACTGGCAGAGCTGATCCATTGCCTCCATCCACTTAGTCTTGGAAACAGGGGAGAACTCGGAGCAACATCTGTGGGGCTGAAACGCGCACTTTGTGTATCGTTAGGCAATAAATATTTGGGATAGGTCTCGCAGAGGAGTCAATGGATCACGTACATCCTGTGTAGAATAAATTACTTTCGAATAGTTGCAGTTTGCGATGTTAATATATCGGATCGGTGCATCTGCCCGCAAATATTCCCTATTTACCATTTTGATTATTTCGCTCTTTACGTGCACATAGCATTTAATGGGCACCATACCTACACTAATCAATTGCCACAAATTCAAACACAGAAACGCATACAGATTACTTAAATGTTTAACTAGTGGTAAATCCATTTCATTACGTTCTCACTCGAATGATGCATTTTGTAACGTTGCGCACTTCTTGCTATTACCTTTATGGTGATTGATTTTTTTTTTGTGCATTTCTTTCTGTTATAGATTGATAGTTTCTTCACTTACTAATTTAATAATTTTGTTATAATATAGTGATCAATTATACGTATACTTATTTAATTTTAATTAAAAGAACATGTCATATTGTTTCTTTTTTTATTATTGATACATCTCGATGTTTAAACTACAATAGCAAACAGTTCATCCAAACCGTATTGCAGTACGTCGAAGGTATTAATAAAAGGAAAGGTTACGTATTCTTTTAATTATAATAAAATAAGTAGACCTAAAATTACCAAGGATAATTTTTAAAAATGTATATGTATTATATGTTAAATTTAACTTTCGTACAAAATGTCTTCATTCCAGACTTGGGCGTTTTGAATTGTTTTAAACGGACCATGTAATTGATTCGTGCGGCGTAAGGAATATGAGGAAAACAATTTTAGACGACTCATTCCTAAATTTTCTTTGTGTGTGTGTGTGTGTGTGTGCTCTTTAAAAATAAATCCACTCTCCCAAGAAACGCTAAGACAGCTCTAAAATTAATGAAACCGTAGATTTGGCATTTCATGACTACAATAGAAAAAACAACAGCCGCGTAACCCCATTTCATTTTTCTGGGACTATAATTATTTTTTGTGAAACGTTCTCACAACTTTTTTCAAAATGTCGCAATCCTCTTGTAACATATGTATTTTGCACTGATTTATGCTTTGTTATTCAGACAATTTAAACATCGACTGCAGTATTTACATATTTTTTTGAGATAAAATTCCGTAAAATCGTATTAGTAGTATCAGCTATTTGTTTCACGTCTTATTTATAGGCTTCCGAATGAATCAGAAGGCTGAAAGCGTTTCACTAGTGACAAGTTCTTGAAAAATGATTTAACGCATTTAGCGGCCTTGCGAGTGTTTTTTCGTTGTTTTATCAGGATCTCTACACCCGTTTGGCAATTTCTTTAGTCGTTCCTTTTGTGTCTAGCTTCCGCAATTTTATTTTTAAAAGAGGTTCGAAAATAATAGCTCCCAGAGACTAATCGCCGAGTGGCACTTGAACAAGAGAAACGTACGTACGTACGAACCATAATTTAGGTGTTAACATTCTGCTAAAGTTTGGCAAAGTCATTTCCACCGCTAAAAGCCGTACAAAACTTGCAGGGCCCTGAAGGGGGTTTTTGTACCATTCGGCCTGTATCTCAGAAGTGTTTGCTTGTGACAGTAGCCATTGAAAACTTCAATAAATCATCCACTTTACGGATCACGCGGACACTCGCGATGCAGCAACTCGGGGAAATCCCATCTGTATTGAGTTGTTTTCGGTGTTTATTTCCTTATTCTGTCATCTTGTTATTAATTGCAACAAAACCTTTAGTTTTGAATATAAAGCGCTATGTATCTATTTCACCACTTTGAAGGTTGAATCTTTTAGATATAGAAAACCTGTTTGGTAAGTAAATTCCAAATAATTTTGTGTCTTTTGTTCGTTTCATTAATTTCTCAAGCAGGATTCTAACTCTAATCTGCTAATTGCTAATTATTTATTATTTTAATTAATGGGTTTGTAGGTCATGAAATATAAGTTTATATGCTGCTCAAGGTTTTGTTTTTAGGAATTAAAACTTCTTCAGGAGTATTAAAATATGAAATATGAAATTTTCTGCCTTTGACAAATTGTTTTATAATATTTCTTCTCATTTTAATTGACATAATAAAAAATAAGTTTCACTTCAAAAATACACACTTCTTGGTTTACAAACAATATTTGGTTAGGAAGATATATACATTTTTTTAATCAAATTGTGATTTTAATTTAAAAAAAGTATAATTTTATGTTTAGTTGATAGAGGATACAAATCAAGTAATATTGAATTTCAAAATACTGCCATTAAAAAAATTAGAACTCATAGAATTAATAAAATGAAAAATAACCAAAATTCAAACATAAAAAACAATAACAATAATAATACTAAAATTGTATAATATTACCATATATAATAAATGTAACTGATAATATTAGAAATAGGTTTAAAAAAAGTTATATTAAAATTGTTACTAGAAATCAAATCACAACAAAATTTTTTTTTCTCTAGATAAAAGATAAAGATGATAAATTTAAACACTCAATCCTTGTATACCAAATTAACTGTTTAAATTGCAACGCACGTTATATTAGGGAAACAAAACAATATCTACATAGAATTTCTCAACATCTTTAATTAATAGAAAATTGTACTGCTCTAATAAAATATTGTAAAGAAAAAAACACATATTTTTGATTTTGATAATGTTAAAATTTTAGAAAAAGAAAATAATTAATTATAAAAAAAGAATTTTAGAATCTTTAAATATAAAACATGAAAAATTTTCAATTAATTTTAAACAAGATACAAATCAACAAACATAATTACCGTTGTAACGTACGTACGTACGTACGTACGTAAATACGTACGTACGTACGTCCGTCCGTCGGTAATTTTCCCAATTTTAGGAATATGATTTCTATGGTGAGTGTGTATCGATGGTTGCGCCACTATGAAAAAATCGCATTTTAAAGAACATCAATGAGTTTTGTAAGGGAGAATTTAACTACTTGCATCACCAAATTAAAATGCAACGAAATAAATTATTGTTTTGCTCTAATCGTTTATTTTAACGAAGAAGAACTGTGGAATGCGCACATACGTAAATGTTATAGGAGGCAATGTCATGCAATGAAACAGCAGAAAAAAATAATAGACAATGTGTATTAAAAGCCAAAGAAACAAGTGCCTGTGACATTGATTTGATGAAATAAGTTGTCGCCATCAAGCCGATGCTGATCGAGTTTATATTCTACGATAAATACGATAGAGGTTAGAATCAGGACAAAAACACAATGAATGCGGTGAACATGATACTGAACGAAGTTCGTAGTAAAATGAACCAGTGTTTGCGAATCGTACAAAAGGAACATCTATACTACTGATTCAAATATGTATTGCAAATTACATTACTATAAATAATATTAAATTAATAAACGATATATAAGATTATTCTGTGTATACAGTAAGATTATGTGATGTACACGAGTATATCGTAGAATGTATTTATGTACGTGCACTCGGCAATATGTTTATACGTCCATGATTTTGAGTTTAGTTTTATAATAAAGTCAAGTTTTTGTAAATTGAATAATACTGGCACTCGAAGCCATCACTAACAGAAACCAAAAACAATTATTAATCCTATTGGTTTAACGTTTAATGTTTTTAAAATCGTTTGAATCTATTATATGTTTTTGTAGTTAACACCTGATGATGGGTATATAACCCGAAACCGGTTGTTTTTTAAAAAATAAATAGTTGAAGTACAAAATACTTATATCATTCTATTATATATATATTGGTTGTTTTCCATTCTTGGTCAAGTAGTATTGTGAACATTTTGGCTTTCCTTGTGGTAAGTCGTTGTATTCTGACTGCCAGTTATATAGCACAAATTTTAAATTAAGGGACTAAAAATTTGCCCATAAAGAGGATTTGCGACAGCCCGCTGACTATTTTAACTCTCGCACAACGACATGGGCAACAAATGAAACAGGATTAAAACACCGCTGTCACGTTGTACTCGATGGTTAAAATAATGAACAGACTGCCATTAATTTTCTCTACGAGCAAGATTATTACGTACTGCTTACATAACAAATACTTGCAAGAAGGGATAAAAAAAAACATGAAGTGATAATACAAGTATAAAATCATTATAAGTGTTAATTTATTTTTTTTGAATTCTTTGGACTCACTTTGGTCAAGAAGAAATTATCTGTTAAATTTAATATTGTTCTGTTTTAAAATTTAAATAAAATGTTCTTTCTTAAAACTGCTTTGTGATTGATGAGACGTCATATCGT
>JAWQRP010003318.1:0-13594 GCA_033557875.1 Quadriops clusia | reverse complement strand
GTGTTTTTTGACGCTTATGGGCTGCCTTGGCATAAGCTATGTTGTGTATTTCATTGTAAAGTAATGGATTTCACGTGTTAAAGGCCTGAGGATGCCCTAAAATTTGGGCGAAAGCTTGCCATTTATTAACGAAGTGAATAAATTAATGAAACACCTCTAACTTGGTTCACTTACTGAGCCTACATAGCCCTTGATACAACTGGTTTTCAAACATTGTGGTTGGCTCGTTACTCCTTGTTAGCGTTCTTTAATTACTTTAAAATTTGTAAATCCAAATACTTTATTTCTCATTTATAAATTTTAAAATGGGATTTTTCTATTAAACCAGATTTTTGTTAACGTACTTGTAATGATATGGCTACCTTATTGTTTAAAATGCAGTAATAAAAAAACTAAGAAAATAAATCTGAAAGTGGAAACGATTAAGATTTTATACTAAATGCTTTAGTTATAAAGTTTAAGTCCTGCATGGAAAGTTGCGAAAAGTAATCTAAAATCTATGAAAATTTTGTAAATTCGTAATGTTCCAATTCAATGAAAAGTCAAGTGTTATTTGTTATTTTTATCCACACCTGGTATATTGAAGCCTCTTCCATGTTGTCTGTCCTGTTGTCCGTCATCTACAAACTAGGAAGGAAAAGGTTTTTTACAACATCTGTTAAGGAAAAGGTACATTAAATTTTTATATATTCTAAATCTTTGTAATTTGCTAAAAGCTGCAAGCTGCATTGAAATTAAATGTAAAGTGGCGTTTACACAGCAGTTGTTAAAACAACCTTATTATAGGTGTCACAAAATATATTTTATTACACATTTTTTGAAAATTGCCTGCTTTATTTCTCTAATTCCTCCCGGTATTTGCAATGAAGGATTTAAAATCCCCCCCCCCCCCATGATATAGATCATATGAATTGGTTCTTCGCTGAGTCATAGTGTTTTTCGGATGGCAAACGAAATTTTTAACCATCCGTATTATCTTGTACAACATATTGATATGAATGGCATTTATCATCGAAATGGGGCTTTTATTCAGAATATTATATTTCTCTGTATTTCAATATTACTTAGTCCGTTATTTTCTACTTAACCACTTCATGACAATGATTATTTTTAAAGCTTTGTACGTAATCTCGTTAAAAGTTCGATTAACATCCGATTTTCAAAACCACAATTATCTCTCAATTAGTTAGTGAACCTATCAATAATCTGAAATTTTCAAAATAGTGATAGTTAATTGGTTAGCTAACTAACAGAAAGATAACTATCATACGTAAAATTAATCTTTAGAGATATTAATCATAGGTTAACTTCACTGAAATTCTCATGTGATAAACATTTTGTAAAAAGCTTAGACGCGACGTATTACTTTTTATGTAGAATTTTAGAAACCTACAACAAAATCTTCCAATGGTATCTACATTTTACTTCTATCCCACACTAAAAGTAAAAGTTTGAGTTGGCTACTATTTTCGGTTGCCACTATGTTCCCAGAGGCAACAGATGATTTTCTTTTGGAATAGATTTCATTTTCATTCATTTCTACTGTGACGTTTTGGTGGTGGGGGGGGGGGGTATGATGAGAAGAAAAGAATCTCTTAATTAATTTCGAGACTCCAGGATTAAGGAAATATTCAAATCCTGGTCACGGCACCTCTTGAGGGCATACCTCGCTGATGTGCTCTAAAGCGGCACTTATTTAAACATTCCGAAAGCGGAAATAGCGGGAGATTCAAATCAACCCGAAACTCTATTTGGCCAAAATTACCTGTGATCGTCTAGTATTTGGTAGGAACCCTTTCTCGTTGTTTTCGTAGCATCCCAGAATTCGTAGGCAAAGTCACGTCAAAGAAAATTAACGCCATTAAGGTGAGAACTGTTATTGAGAGTAAGCAAAGTGAAAATTGAATAAAGAATGAATGCAATTGGAAGGTCAAGTTGTTCGTGCGTCTGTGTGTGTGTGATTTCTGTAATTTTAACTGTTTGCATTTAACTTAGTTATTTGAGTTATTCAATGATTTTAATACTTGGAAAGTTCTATTACTAAGAAAGTCTTCTTTCATTCTTTAACTATGAAATTCATGATAAATGAAACACGGCTTAAATGCGAAATACGAGTAAGCTAGGTGGCAACATTTAATTGGTTCGGTACGAACGCAGTCCCAAAGCAGGGCGTCCCGCGACATCCCGAGGTTAAGCGTTAAGGTAAACAAGTGGTTAACAGGAATTTAGGGCCGGTTATACCCACGTTGTGGCAATCCCCGAGTTATAAGCCGCTTTCCCCCTGAGGGACCTCCACGGGTTAAGAAGGACTCTGATAAATCTCGCCCTGGCAACACGAACACTAGGACAGACGGTACTAAAGGCACTTGCCCTGGACCGCTCGGAAACCCTTTCTCGCTGAACCGAGCTCCGGGAATGCGGCGACGCAAGCCAAGGGTCCGCAACCATAATAAAAGGTAAAATGGTAACGCTTAATCCCGAAATGCAACAGACCACGCGACAATAAAACCCACGCCGGTACCTTACCAAGAATATAATACGAAATTAGCTGGAAAGGAATCACTTGAATTAAATACACAAATAAGACAAAACAATGTAAGAAAACATTCGTCATAACATAAAATATTTGATTGTGAATTGATTTAATTAAATGACCTTGGTGAGTAAGAATGAATTATTAATTGTTTTACTGCACTGCAGTTGACCTTGTAATTATCGTGAGAATGAGATACCCTTTGACTGTTAGGAAATTGTGTTACCTTTATAATCGTTATGTAATTCATTGAATTGATTGGGCCCAAGCGTTGTTATTGCAAACTATTATTGATTAAATTGACTTATTATGTTTATTGGTCGACCATAATTGATGTGTGTGTTGTGTATGAGAGAGAGAGAGACGGAATTATCCTCCCCCTATTGTCACCTGCCGGCGTTCATCGAAACCAACCTAAACAAACTATGCCCAACTCGTAAAGATAACGAGGGGACCAAATACTGCGCCACTAACGAAGACCAAACTAGCGACACCTATTCTCTAACTACGGAATTGGATAAAACTAAAGAAAGAAGAAAACAAATATTCTTAGCCTGTAGTGCGCCCCCACGCCTGAAGACGGTAGCCAATGAATCCAAAACTCCCAGAAGAACGGCGTTGAAGATATTCCCAAAGGCACTGAACAATTTATCAGCATGAACTCAACCCCACGAAACTTTTCACTCTGTACCACCCCCAACACTCTGATCTACCGCCACCTCCGTCCTCTGGGACTACCTCCCAAAGACTCTTTCACCAACTAACTCCACTCGGAACGCCCGTCACCGAAAAAGGACTTCTCACGACCGCTGCCCTCAACTCTTTTTATCTGGCTCCCGTGCCAACCACCCGGCTCGACTTTTTCTATCTGACTGTCTCCACGGCCCGACTCTTCACTATCTGACCGTCTGCCTGACTGTCTGCCGCATGAAGACTGCTCACGGTCAACCCTGACCGACTCACCCTCTACCTGTTAATCTGACCGGTTTTTCTTGGCCAATCAGAACTGTTCCTTTCACGTGACCTCCCGCCTGCTTAAGAGCAACCAACCACCGTTTAGCACCTGTCCCTTGGCGACCAATGAGGCAGCTTTGGTTCCTTTCCTCGACCACGCCCTCTCACGTCTGGACTTTTGTAGCTTTATGGTACTCCGGATGCGGTTTTGAACATTTGGCAACCCGTAGAGCGACCTTGGTCAAACAACTTTACCATTTGGTGCGTTGCCGAGATGTTTTTGGTGAATAGAACCTTTTGTCGGCGCAAACCTTTGTATCTGACCTGACGCTCGCCTATTGTTTAGGCCCTCTTGACACGGGGAAACATTTCCAGATTTTGATGATACACCTACCGCTGGCAAGTCTCCTTTTTGATAAGACCTTAATTTGCATGAATCGCGCAACCTATCTTCATTAAAATCGTCCTGCAGCAGAATAGGCCCAGAACGTAAGAATTTTAGGTCTACAACTTCTGTAGAATATATACTCGACTCAAAAAAAGGCTTACGAGCTGAAGTGCTCATTCTAGACCAACAGGATTCAATAAAGCGCCCTACTTTTTCAGCAGATGGATTTCTTTGGCTGCCTACATCATGCTTCGCAATTTAGTTACGTCTACTACATCTTATGTCACTGTTCTTCTACAGTTCAATAAATTTAAAGAATTCTAACTTTTATTTTAAAGTGCAAAAATAATACTGTTTTTTAATGGTTTAATAAATAGTTTGTGCGTACACAAATAAACTCAAAAAGTAAGGAATTCTATTTATTAAACCCTAAAAAATGCATGAGAATTGTACTGGGAAATATAACAAATAAAAATACTGTTGTTTAAGTATATTTTGTGTTGCAAATACCCTACATATTATACCTACCTATATTACCTACCCCGTAAATCAACTGAGCAATGATACCCATAAAAATTCTAAATACCTACATTGAGTTTGAAATTTTATCAATAGCTATACTATATCTCGGAATTTATACAATGTTTTGCAATTTTGTTTTAATTCTAGCTTATAATTGCTGCTTTTGTTCATTAAAAAATATCCTTGTATTTAGCAAAAAAAAAAATTAATTCAATGTTAACATTCAAATTATTATATTCAGCCACAATAGGCAAAAACAAAATTCACGTTAAGTTGCTTCTTTCTTTAATAAATTTACCGCTGTTTACACATATTTCAAGCACTTTCTTAATTATTTTAATCTAGAATTTTATCTCCTATTTCCGTTTATATCATTATATAAGTGCTAACCAATGTCATTAATTAATTGTTTAATTGAGCCACATTATTTCATTAAAAGAATAGATGGTCTTGAGAACGTAATGGGGAACTATATGCAGTCCCAAAATTATCACAGATCTCACAATATAAAATACCTTTCTCCTGTTTTGAAGTTAGCAAGTTGCCTAGCATTATGTCCACAATACACGTTTGGTTCTAAAAACTCTGCACCTGGGTTTGCTTACAAACTGTACGCATTTTTGATAGGCCTAATGTTTATTATACTAACAATAGTCTCATACATTGGCCGCGTTAAATCTTCATATTACAACCGTTTGACCCCTTTGCAAATGGCTCTAGACATTAATCTACAACTTGCGTCTTTACTACTTTCATTAAGTGCAATATTTCTGACAACATTTTGGAACCAAAAGTTCTTTCACAAATTATTATATTTACTAGAATGTGAGGAAAGACGCAATAGAGCCAACAGTAGGCCTGTGATTCGGAATTTCCATTGCATAGAGCTTCTGTTTATCCACATTTTTTACATTATTTTACTCATTTTGAATATGCACATCTGGTCCTATTTGGAGACATTTTGTGTGATAGCTAACTACATTTTCGAGAAATGGATATTTTATTACATCTTCATAGAAATTGATATAATTGTGAATTTAATTATGTGCATAAGTTATCGTTTCAATAAATTCAACGATAAACTGACCAGAGAAATGAATCGTAAATGTTGGTCTCGGTTTGAGGATTTTCAAGAAGTGAGGGAGGAATTTATCGACCTTTCTGAAATTGTTTACAATTTTAATAGAGCATTTGGTTGGATCATCGGCTGTCTGGCCTTTTTGATCGTTTCGGGATTACTAATCGTTGTTGCTACGTCTTTGATTGTTATTCCAAAGGATAAACGGCTTATAACAGTAGTAGTTATGTGGATGTTTATTTATTTGGTAAGAATAATTATTTAACTCAATTAATTGTTATTGAATTTTTGATCGAAAAACTTCTCCTTAATTCAATTGTACACATTACCTGTCGCCAATGTAATTACTTAATTGACCGACTGAAATTAAATTAGTTTTGTGTTTAGTGAAGGTGTTTCAAAAGTATCACAATTTTGAATATGTTGAGTATATATCGAAAATCTCAAAAATACCATCGAACTTACAATATTTGTTATATGAGTCCATTAATAAAAGTTGCCAACGTTTTGGCATTGTATCCACCCTATACATTTACTACTAAAGAAATAAAATTGAATGCTTCAAAATTCTATAAAAGTTACGTAACGTTTTTCGTGATATTCTTGATCCTTTTGTCGTTCTTTTCTCACATGGGTCGAGTACAAAGTGGGATATTTGGCAATTTTCCCAATTTGTTGTCATTTATAGACACCTTCCAAGAATTTTGCACTTTGGCTGTTAATATTTTGAGTGTTGCTTTACCTAGTATTTTGTACCAAAAGCACGCTTATCAAATACTGAATAATCTACGTTTGTTAGAAGACGAAATTGTAACAAACCAAATGGAACAAAACTTTTGGAGAATTGATATCTTTATAACACATTTTCTTTACTTTTCTCTTGTCATCATAGATTTGAGTATTTGGTCTAGTGAGTCGGTTGTTGAAGACAATATATATTTCTATTTCGAGAAAGTGCAATCTTACTTCGTCCTCGTTGAAACGATGTTTCTTGCAAACTTAATCCTGTGCATAAGATACAGATTTGAAAAAATTAGCGATGATGTCTGTAAACGGAATGTTGATTCCTTGAAACTTCAAGAAGTTCAACAAATGCGCGATGATTTTAATATTATTTGCGAGGTTGTTTACCACTTTAACGAAGTGTTTGGTTGGGTGCTGGCGAGCATCTATGTTTCAACCATTTCAGGACTATTGGCGGCAGCTACGATTTTTTTGCACGTGCCAACAGGGAAAGTTTTGTTTCTGACTATTATGTGGAGCGGTCTCTTTTTGGTAAGTTTGATAATGATTTATATTTATTGACTATCTGTTATTTGAAGGTTTATTAAGTATAGTTTTCCTTGTTTTTATATAATTTCATTTTCGCTCTACGCGTTTCGACCTGCAGCTGCGGTTATCTTCGGGTGCTTCGTCATATGTACAATTCTGTAATGCCAAATGATGATTTATTTGAGTGTTTCTTTCAACATTTTTGATTCCGTGAGGTGGCAGTTTGTATTTTATTTTTGAATAACGTGGTCCGCTAGTTTCATGTCTGATATTTGTTCATTGCTTCCTGTACTAGTTAATTCTCATGAAAAAAGATTGGTTGCCTTGTACATGTGTTCATCTCACCATGTACGCATAAACATCGTAACTAATTTGTTTTGCTGCTTTCCCGTTTCTAAATCCGAATACTTAATTTCTCGCTTATTAAAGCATATAAATTTTAAATTGGATTTTTTTCATAGAGACACCCATAAGTTATACGTGTCACATATTTGTAACAAAATTATTATAAAAAAATTTAGAAATAATCTAAATATACAATTAATCTGAACAAGAAACTGGTAATGCTACGTCTATTTTAAAATTTCGCGGTGATAAAAAAAATGAAAAATATAAGTGGAAAGTATCTATGTCAACATTACTTTATATTTAATATTTTGACTATCCGCTTTAAGGCCTACATGGAAAGTTGTTAAAACTAATTTAAAATACGGGAACTCTCTATAAATCCGTAAACTTTAAGGAACATTTAGGGAAACTATTTAAAAATTTGATGAAAAGTGTTATTTGTTGTTTTTATCCAATACTTGCATATTGAAGCCTCTTGCGCTTTGTTTGTCCTGTTTTCCATTATCTAAATTGGGAAGGAAAAAGTTCATAAAACTTTTACACAATTAATCTAAATCTATATAATTAGCTAAAAGCTGCAACGGTGTATTAATATGAAATGTAAAATGGTTTTTACATCGTAGTTGTTAAGACAACCTTGAGTCGGAATGTTTGCCAATTACTATGAAATTCAGAAGTATTATAGGTGTCACAAGATAGGTTTTATTACACCTCTTTTGAAAATTGCCTGCTTCATTTCAATAGTTCCTCCTGGCATTTTCAATGAGAAATTTAACATGGCCCCCCTTTGGTACAGGTTATATGCCTTGCTTCTTGGATGTGTCATAGTGTTTTTCGGATACTGGTCGATTAACAATCAAGTGCAGCATTGGCAATGGAACGAAACGAAATTAAGTCAAGTGGCACTAAATTTTATGCATAACTTTTTCCTTTTGGCAATCAACTTAACAACTATTTTGGGTATTGGATTCCACAACCACAAAGTCTACTACATGATGATACAACATGTTATTGCCATTGAAAACCAGTTAGAATTCTCCGAAAAACAAGTCAAGTGGAATTTTCTAAAACTTGATCTCGCTGTATTCCACCTACTTCTAATGGCTACTTTTCATTATGACTTTTATTTATGGGCGATCGAAGGAAATTTGAATCGATATGTTGGGTACTTTTTTGCGAAATTGCAACTATACCTAGTAATGATACAGGTTCTTGTCATGCATAACTTAATTTTGTCTGCCAAGTACAAATTTATAAAATTAAGCGAGATGCTGACGAACGATAAAAATGATTCTCTTTGGTGGACAGGCAAACAAGGAAATCAATTAGAAAAATTACATTCATTGTATCACATGGAAATTAGACAAATAAGGCATATCTACACTCTGCTCTCTGATTTTGTGTCTTTGTTTAACGGTATTTACGGCTGGATTATTACAGCCCTGACAGGATTAATTTTAATTGGAGCTCTTAGTAGTGCGAATTCCCTTTTGGTATATTATTATAAAGGATATGGCGTTGTCAGTTCTGTATTATTATGGTCTGTCTTTTATTTGGTAAGTAAATTATGTTTTATACCTCAATACAAATACAAATACGACTGGGTACAGTTCTTGAAGGCCAATAAATATTGTTTCAATCGTAATTGAGCAATTGCATAGTTTGTGTATTTACGAAACATTCCACTGTTTATGTTAGAAAAATAACCAATATGTAGATAGTTAGAAAGATCGCAGATGCTATTACTTAATTAATTAACTACAACTTACAATTATGTTTACTCACCAGGGAAATATAATATTACTAAAGTATACAATAAGGTGCTTCGCGTGTCTCTATTATTACTCTACAAAGTGAACTTGTGTAACATTGTGGACAGGAACTTAATTAAAATGGAGCTATTTAAAAAATTTCGATCATCTGAAAAGTACCACAAGCTGTATAATATAAATTATTTGAAACCTATTGTGAAAATTGCCTGTGTTTTGGCTTTAGTACCTCCAAATGTGTTCGACTCAAAGATAAAATCTGCTCCCATGTGTTATAGAATTTATACGTTTACCATTGGTATCTTAATCATTTTATGTTCGAGCTTATCATTCTGGGGACGTCTTCCACTTCTAAAAATAACTAAACCTACAGTTATGGTTTTGGATGTTTGCACACAATTATTTATGTTGGCTTTTAATTGTTGCGCCATTTTTGGCAACACATTTGGTAATCACAAGAAGTATTATGAAATGATGAGCCAGTTAGCAACGGTTGAAGCATTTTTAAGAAGAAAAAACTACTACGTTATTAAATTTAACTTCTTCAAATATCTCTTCGCAATGGCTCACATATTCTTCACGTTCGTTTGCCACTACGATGTGTATCTCTTCTACACCCAAGATAGTTTGAATTCTTATTGCTCCCACTTATTTGAACGAGTACAATTTTATTATGTTCTCGTGCAGTGTATGACTTTTAGACAAGTGATTTTGTCCATAAGTTTTAAATTTCAGAAGTTAAACGACATGCTTTTAAGCAAGTTTTGTGATGAATTTGCCTTAAAGGCACACGTGGAAATATTTACCACAAATAACGACATAAGAGGCATAAGACATATTTATACAATCCTCTCTGATGTAATAGCAACAATTAATGAAATATTCGGATGGATAGTGGTGTCATTAATGCTACTGTTGCTATTTGGATTGCTGAACACTGTCAATAACACGATCACATTTAATTCATTTAATGATAGAGTAATATTCGCTTCCTTCTTATGGTTATGTTGTTATTTGGTAAGTACTAGATATAGATAGAAAATATATAATTTAAACTAAAATAATTAAATTTAACAATCATTATTATTAGGTATAAGTATATGAATGAACATTTATCTATTGTCTTCTCTTAGGATTACTCTCTAACATGTTCATAGGCGATTTTGAAAACAAACTTTTCAACAATATTAGAAAAGACATTTCTATTTGGGGTGGATGACACTATTGATATTTAAAACTGAAATAATGCTAATTTCATTATTAAATCTGTTCACTTATTAGCGCGATATCTTTAATACAGAAATTATTGTTGATTTTTAATTGTCCTATAAGTTTGTTGATCATTGTGTTGGAATATTTCGATAGAGAATTTAATACGTTTTATAATTTATTGATGACAATTTTTAAAAGTGCATATTAAGTACATAATATCAGCCGAATGAAATAGATAGGTTAATGTAGTTTAATTAGTCTGAAATGTAGAAGAGTAGTAGAGTACATTAAATAGCTATTTTTGTAATTAAAAATTTGTTGGCAGTACAAAACAATTTATTTTTGTTTTAGTATAAACGGTCGCCTATTTATCATTAAGTGTATGAAGAACAAACTTAAAATCATAAGAATCTAGTTATTAGAACTGTTGCTAAACATTCTGTTGCAATTTGGAAATTCGAAACAATTTATAGATAGTTTAAGAAATCTTAGGTAAAGTAAAGTAGTTAGCCTATAGTTTAAAATAATTAATACCTAGGTTTCAAAATATTGATCTTCTTACTGGGTCGCATGGTTGACGAATCAAATATAAAATTATCCAATTAAAAAATGAAGAAACCCTGGAACGATACGAGAAGTGTGAAATTTTTAGGTCCTGTACTAAAAATAGCAAGCATTTTATGCATATTTCCTGCAGGATCTTCCAAGAAGAGGGCAAATAAATTTTACAGAGTTTACGTATTTATTTTTGGTGCTGCAATGATAATGGCACTTTTATACACGATTTATTCTCGCATATACACCCGCTTAAAAGCCGGACATACAATGGTAATTTTTTTAGAAACTGCGCGAAATTTATCTCTTACAGCGCTCAACTTACGACTAATTCTTCTAATTGCTTTTAACAGGCACGAAAGTTTTTACAAAATTACAGAAAATTTGTTATGGATGGAAAACAATTTCCACCGGGATGGAGTCACTAAAAACCGGCCAAAAGCAATCCTTTTCGTTTTGATAGGAATTTTCTTCATCTATCGTTTAGTGACATACCACGGTTTCATGGGTAACCGTTTTTCGATGGAATATTTATTACAAGAGATCGTGAGATCCTTACAGTTGTTTAGTATACTATTAGTTGGTTACCTAATAGCAACTTTTATAGAAAACATCAAGAGAAATTTTAAACTAGTTGGCAATTCTTTGGAACAACTTCATTGCAAATTAACATATAGCAATATAAATTTTGGGCTAAGCAAATGGCCAGATAAAGTCCAAAAATTGCGAGACTTGTACGGCATTCTTTCGGATATTATAGAAGCTGTGAACGACGTTTTTGGATATATTTTTCTATTCATGTTTTTATCAGTTGCATTAGGCGCATTGAGTACCATATGTTTTGGCCTTTTAATTATTGACCAACATGAAAATCTTGCGATTGCAGCAATCGTTTGGACTGTGATTGTCTTGGTAAGTTTTTATGCTATATTTAAATTGAAAAAATGGGTATTGAATATTAATTGAACAATGCACTCAATTTTCATTTTTGTTTTTTCGTTATTCCATAGAGTAATAATAATGGCACTTAAAATAGTTGCTAGATAGTTTGGTATATATTTCCATTTCTAATATTAAGTATGTTAACTGGGTCACACGTTTGAATAAGCAATTGTCGTATATAATTAAAAAATGTATAACATTTGGAAGGATAACAGGAGTGTCGAATTTTTGGGTCCCGTGCTTAAATTATCGAACTTTTTAGGGATATTTCCTCCAGGGTCCTCTAGAAAAGGGACAACTAAATTATACAGAATGTATGTTCTTGCATTTGGCTGTTTTGTTGCAATTGCAAACTTATTTAATTTTTATCGACGACAACGAAACCAATTCCAACTGAGTGTGTTAACTCTAATAGAGTGTACCAAGCAGCTTTGCTTCTTCGGAATGAGCTTAAGGTTGACCTTCTTGATTGCCTTTAGCAACCACGAAAAGTTTTATGCGATAAAAGAAAATTTGCTCTGGATGGAAAAATATTTTCGGAGAAATTCTCAGAAGAAAAATACAATAAAACCAATTTTTGTAGTTTCAATAGGACTTCTCTGCTCTTTCAATATTAGCGTTTCTTATGTGTTTTTCGATAAGGACAATATAATGGATTATTTATTTCAACAAATCGCAAAACATGCGCAATTGCTTCATTTTTTCATAAAAGGATTTATTATCTCTAATTTTATAAGAAACACTCAGTACAATTTTACGATTGTTGGAAATGCGTTAGAGGAACTTGGGGCAAATTGGAAAATTAAGTTTAATCAAATGAAATTCGCTTATAGCAAAACATCTGAGACTGTCCAGAAATGGAGGGAACTACATTGTATCCTTTCGGACGTTGTCACATATCTGAATGATATCTTCGGGTTTTCATTTTTATTGATGTTTATGTCAATATTATGGGACGCATTGTCTGCTATGGCCTTTGGGGTTTTGGTTCTTGATAGAAACCAAAATCTTGGTATAGCGGCAATCACGTGGACAATGTGTTTATTGGTAAGTGTTCAAACTGTTCATTATTAAAAAATAAAGGTAACTCTTGGGGTTTATACGCTATATTTGACTTATATTGAAAAGATAAAAAAAGATTTCCAATAAAAAATCTTTCTACCCCAAGCATAACCATATGAAACTAATAGTAGTAAATTTAGTGAGCATTGACAGAAAGGTGTCTCGTAAATTTCACTCTTAGTTTTTTAAATGTATGGTTTGTGTAAATAAAAGCACTGTTCCTGACAGGGTTTTTTATTTTCGTACGGAAGGCGACCGGTTTCGTCATCAGGCCTCTAGAAAACATTACAGTTCCGATATATCAACATTCCTTCACAACTGAAGACATTGATTTAAATCCTCAGGTGAGGTTAGTGGCTGAAGGTCAATTAATAAAATTGACAAAATGACGTTAAACAATTTTAGATAATCAAATCTATGCACTTACTTGTAGTCAATTAATTATAGATGTGAACAACATCGGTCAAAAATATTTTTCAGACACATGTAAAATTTATTTGGTAGGTGAATTTTTGTTTTAATTTGTGTGGCTCTCTCATGTATAAGGTACGATACCAATTTACATTTAAAATATGTTAATAGACAAATGCAGATAAAATATCACAGTTTAAAAAGCATAAAACTGTAGACTTAAAATATCACAGAATATTGTACCAGAGAGACAAGAGGTGAATGGAATGAACAAAAGAAAAAGCGCAAATTTAGTTCAAGGTAAAAAACAAAGAGAATACACATACATATATAATGTGCGGCGTACGCATGTCACACTGGCGACAGCCGGCAAATTCAAATATGAAACAAAATATCATTTAATTAGTTGAAAATTTATTTTAATTTAAAGATATATGTAGAGTGGTTTGTAGTCAATATCGCACTGGTCGTTAAGGCAAATTCTATTATTATCATTTTTCAATTTGTAAATTTCTAGACTTTCAAGTAGTTTCATCTTATGACCTTTG
>JAWQRP010003317.1:0-13594 GCA_033557875.1 Quadriops clusia | reverse complement strand
TGATTACGTTTTTACTATGCACATAAAGGGTATGTAAATTTTACAACAATTGTTTACATATCCTCTGATTCTTTAAACTTGCAAAGGAGAAACGTGAACTGAAACGTTCAGTGCAGGCTGGGTACTTGCAACTTTTATTTTTATTAGTTTTCACTGCCCCTTATTATATATTTTGTTATAATTAATAATAATAGCCACTAGTATGGTTTTAATAATTATATTTATCCATTCAACAATGGATCGTTAGACCATTTGGTTAGATCTTTAACATAGGCAACCATAAGTACATTTAGTAATACACTGCGTCCCATTCGGGGTCGACCCTTGAAAATGTCGAACGAAATATGGTATTGGATCGAAAACATAATAAAAAGAAGTGGATACTAATCGGAAAATAAAACAATATAATGAACAAACATCTGTGATATAATAAACAAATTATTTTACGAATATTTACAAATAATTTAAAGTGAGTAACATTGCAATATTCTTATGTAAAATTATTTCTACAATTTACACATATACAATAAATAAATATAAAAATTAGTTTTACATAATATGTACATTTTTTCGTTACATTTTGGCCAGGATTTCATTGTTATCACGTTTGTAAACTTAAATATTTTATGTTTTCTTTGTTTGCGAATAAAACTATTTCTTTAAAATATCATCTATCATATGGCCTGTCTTCTCTTTTGATTTCACTTCACTTAGTGGAGGCGTAGTAGCGACTCGCTTGTTGAGAAGGGGAATTGAGGCATCAACGGACTGGTAAGATTCACTAGATTCGGAGGAGTTATAGCACTGAGAATTTGAAGCACTATTAAGTAAGTTGATGGGTGGATTAAAGTAAGTTGGCCGGTAAAATAAACTTAAAGCGAAATAATTCGGGAAAGGATAAGAGGAGTATAAGGGGAAGGATCCATAAGACTGATTCGTTCGTGAACGAAAATCTAAATTGGGAGGACAAGGCGTATTGGGACTAGATGGGACTTTTGGGTCGACAGACTCCACGTCGATGTCATCTTCTTCATCGGCGACATCACTTTGACATTCCTCTTTAAACTCTTTGTGTTGTCTGTCCTCCTGTAATTCTCGTTTCCTTTTTGTCGACGCCTTGCCATCGTCGCGGAACCCCTTTGCAAACTTGTTATTATCTATTTTCATTCTGGTGATCTCTTTGTTCTGAAACAGAAAACAGGATTAATTAAGTGACGAATTCAATTTACCTAAAAGTTGTTAAATGATTAGACTATTACCTACAATATTAAACTATTATTTATGTGAATAGAAAAATAAACCTACCTGGTAGGCGGTTACTGCGATGAAGTCTGTAAGGTGAAGTGCGTGATATTTCATTAATCCTCCTTCCAGAGCAATACCTAAATACGGCTGATATTTGTGCATGCTCTGGAGTAACACTTGACCATGCGGGGGATTTTGGGTGTTTGTTAATTTAATAACTTTAAACTGAATACCATTCTTCATCCAGTGGGAACCATACTGTGTACCATCTTGGTGCACAACCTCCCGCTGAAGAATGTTGGTGTCTTCCGCTACTCCAGCACTTTGCCACCCTTGATCCTTGATGTACTTGTAGCGACAAGTGGACGCCAAGTCGAATCGCAAATACATCGTGTATCTTCGGTCAGGTTTCAACCCTTTTATTGTACAATCAAAATGTGGAAATACGTTCCTCCCACTTTTTGTGATCACCATTTCGTTGCCGTGCCGATGGAATTCCTTCCATAATTCTTCGTTTGATAAGTTGATTTCAATGTTTTCAAAATCGTGTTGGGGTACTTTAAAAAAATACATGTGTTAGAAAGGTATGTGCTATAAAGATATGCACCTAATATAAAATCGATTTTCTAATAAAATAATTGTTTTCATATTTTTTAATATTTGTAAATCATTATGTAATATCAAATAAAATCTGTACCTTAGAGGTAAGATATCGTAACTGCAATAGAAATGAGATTTAAATACGATATTTTATCTTTGAGGTACACAAATATATGTACGTATAGTAAAGCAATAATTAAAAAATATCTTACCGTCGTAATAATAATTGTGTGAATGCATCGCCGCCATAATAAAGAACCTCACTGCTGAATTCGTAAAAGACACTTATATCACAGTATACTGTGCTTATATCACAGATAATAATACTAGAAACTGATAGGAGGGAAGGAACATTTAAACTGGCACAAAGGGCCCAATGTTTACGGTTTTATGGGGAACCTACTGCCAACTCCCAAATGACTCTCAGGGTGGGAATCGACACCCTATTGGTCGACGTTAACCCGCCTTCAAGATTTCAGCAATCTTTTCAGTGTTCTTAACATTGCATGTTTATCTTCAAATAAAATTAGTGATGATCTTTACCTACCTTGATGCATTTTGTAACTGCTTTACCGTAACAGATAATTTAGCACACAGCCTTACTGGAAATTTAAAATGAACAAAGAATAATTGTGGCAAAATGAGTAACCCCAAATCAATCTAATTGCATCGTCCAGAAGATACGAAAGGCAATATCAATTGTGTGAGAAAATTTCAACTCAAAGCTTTTTGCGTCGGTAATTGTCGCTCATAATGTATTTGCTGAAGATAATAGTTTAGAAACAGTTCATCTGCAGTAATTATTATCAATGAATAGTGTCATCGGAATGTTGCATATAAACAAACATTTGGCATTTGTGTTTCTTTTTTAGAAATTATTAAATTTAAACGAGCTTGCTTCTTCATCATGCAGGTAATTTTATAATATATTAGACTACAGGACAGGAAAGGTGCCACCCAAGAGAGAAGAGCATCTTTGATATTATATGGTGACTGTGTAAAAGGTGACTTAGCAACATATGGTGTCTCCATGGCGTTGTTATTGAAATTATTATTTTAGAAACTGTAATTGCGAGGTGTTATTTTATCTGTTCTTAATAAAATTGACGTTGTTATAGTTAATCTTTAGTAGTATAACAAATAATTAAACAGAAAATCGTACAGAAGAATAAGTTTTTAATTTTCTCTTTTATTATTGAGGTGAATAAATAAAACTCCTCTTGGAAGAGTTCTTGATAAAGTTTAATTTTGATCAGATGGTGATCTGTTCCATCATTTAAAACGGCATCTTCAAGCCAACAAATAGGTTAACACACAGGTTAAGTCTTCAATTTAGTTATGTATATAGCTCCTTCATTTATGATTTGTTATTATGTATAGTTAAAAATTGACAAACCAGAATTTGTTACAACACCATATATTTATCAACTATCAGAGAAAATGAACCAACTATTCAAACCCCATAATGTAAAATTAGTTTTTCAAAACCAAAACAGCCTAAAAAATAACAACCTATACATTAAACATAAAACAAAATATACCACAATGGATGAAACACATATAAAAAAGTAACTGCAATGATAACAACAAAATATCCATAGGTTAAACCAAAAGACACATAATAAATAGAGTAAAATCACATAAGAGTGGCGTTGATAGAAGAAACAAGAGAACACGGCTTTAAAATTACATTTCATATAGATAACTCACATAATTTTGATTTTGAAAATCTAAAAATTCTATCACAAGAATCCAAAGAGAAGTCTTGATTAGTTCTAGAATCTACTTACATGAACAAATATAAAAATCAAGCAATTAATGATTACCGTGTCATTGAAATTTAAATACAGTATACTCCCTCTTATCCGCGCATCTCGGGACCGGAGGCTCGCCGGATAAGCGAATCGTCGCGCCTGTTAAAACGAAAGTTATATACTAATGGAGAAATAAACATTTAGTGCACTTTTGTACTTACAATATGCATAAGAAAAAATGTATGTATTTATACAGTGAAATAAATAAAATATGAAAAAAATCGAAATAAGCAATTACGTGTTAACAAAATTAAGTTCATTCTTTATTTCTGTTTAATTTGTAAAAAAATCAGTTATTTTCGTTTACACACGTCCATGATGAACTGCACGGTAGTTGTTGTTGGTCACTAACTGCATGTGAGTATTTTGATATTTACTGCTATTTACTTGCATAAAAAGTTTTTAAAAAAGTACGAACTGCATCAACAAGACATCTGCATATCTGTACATTCATAGGAAATGTTTTTTGTAATCATCAGCGCATGGATTTGTTTACAAACCAAAAGACAGGTTATGCGCAGTCCAGATGCGCGGTAACTATTGCGGACACGGATAAACCGACGCACGGTTAATGCGGCGCCAGATAACAGGGAGTATACTGTAATGTCTATTACATTATCTATAAAATCAGGATGACGGTTGTTGTTTCTTGCTTTGCGATTATAAACGCAGTTTTCGAATAATTGATCTGGTAGAAAAAAAAAAAACGCTTAATTTGAAACCATTAGTATCTTGATATAGGGTTTTCACGTTAAGGATGACATGACGTTATATTTAGTAAATTATGTTACCAACAGAGAAACTGTATTTTCCTAATAAATATCCCACAAGTTTTGGTAAGTTTTGGGGCTTCGAGCTGGTAACATTTATGCTTCTTGCCAAGTTTCAACAGGTTCCAAAGAGGTTGGCCATACAACTGAACATGCACTTGGCAACACTGCAGTATTTGAGGTTGTGACGTCATGTCTTTGTTAACTTGAAAATAGTATAGTCAGGTTTCTTTAGTTTATTTTTAAACCTTTACGTGAGTGAATTTCAAAATTGAATTTGTTTATTATGAAGTGATACGGAGTTTAATTTAAGAAACGTAAGATTTCGCATGAATAGATATTAAAATAATAAATTGAAATTTACGTTCGGATAAGCGACATTCCTGTTAATCGACATTCAGAAAGCCCGCGGTCTACTGTATACAGTACATATATCGATATATCGAAATTCCTTTTAAATGATACGCAGTAAACGGTAATTTAGAAAAATAGCATATTTCACGGTACACCTTTGAGCGGTAGGAGTAGGTATTATCTTTTAACTGCATCAAACAGCTTATTTCTAAAAGGTAGCTCTTTTCCCATTATAAGTAGAATGCAAATGTCGGCGATTTACCGTCTCTTAGATCAACAAAGGAGAGCGCGTTCTTTATGCCTCACTCAATTTCGCTATCAATAAGTATGTCTGAAGAAGTTCTGAATAGATCAGTATTTGACGAGCAAATAAACCTTTAGAAATGAAACAAAATAATCTTTGAAGGTTGTCCACAATCAATGATTCTGTTCCTCAAATCCAATGGAAATTAACTATCCATTTAAAAGGGTAGTAAAACTAGAACCACATCCTCCTGTTTTCTTTTGTCTAATTATCTGCTTTCATCTACCTTTTTACATCTGGGACAACTAAAGTATCTAAACATGGTAAAGACCAGTCACGCTATATTTAACCTGAAAATTTTAGTTTAGATTACAGATATGTCACAGTCCAGTAAACACACAAGAACAGTTGCTAAAGATAAATACAAATATATACACTGCAAGTTTTTGTAAATAAATTAAAAGAAAGGGAAAACCGTCAGAATATAGTTCTTAATAATTGTTTTAAATATTGCAGTATGCAAAACTCTTCTTGCCCATGTTTTCTAGAAATATATTTTTAAATGCCAATTAAGTGAAAGTATCTTAATTTTTTTTGTATATTACAGAAACAGTAAGGAAACATTTTTCTGGTGCGAAGGTTATCTATATGTCGCGAAGAACTGACTTAAATTTCAAACCGGAAGTACAAAGAAAATAAACGAATTAGTAACTATTAGAATTGAATGTTACAATTTTTGTGTTAATAAAATTTTACACAGTTTGAGGCTTTGAGTTTAGACATATCGAATTTATTTGTTTTCCTCATTTTAACATCACATGTTTAAGCTGTTTTAATCCAATTTTTATATGTATATATCTATAGTTTTGTCATATTAATTTTTTTTGTATGGACATGCCATCAATCTGCTGAAATAAATAATAGTTTCACTGTATTTACAATGCACGTATAACTTTATGTTAATTTTGTTCAAGGTTGATCCTCTAATATCTTATATGCTTTTTAACAGCGATAATTAAACCAACAATATAGTCAATCAAGGAATATTAATAACATTTTTAATATTGTAATATTTTTAAAATATAATATTACATTAGAAGCCTTAACCGTTATTAATAGGTAGGTATTAAAGTTTCAAAGTGTGGTGTCCCGCAAGGATCAGCAGTTAATTGGCTAAAATAAAGTCAGGGGTTTTCTTGCAATTGGTTTTTTATTCACACTACTAGTTTCGGTCCATATCTTTTTTTCCAGCACCTGTCGAAGGTCTAAGATATGGACCGAAACTAGTAGTGTGAATAAAAAACCAATTGCAAGGATACCCCTGACTTTATTTTACCCTATTAAAGTTTCATTTAAAATCTAGTGTTCGACTAAAGAGATAAAAGAGAATTTTTTATGAAAATGGGTTTATGTCATCAATGGACTCATTTGAGGTATACCTTCACATTTCAGCAAACAGAAATATCTGGATATTGACATCATAAAAAATGTATGTGGAACTGAATACAACTGAAAATCGATATGTTGATGGTATAAAACCATTTTTACAAAAAAAAGACTTGTATCACTTTATCCGAACAACACAGATAATAATAAAATATTCTATATATGTTTCCCGTTATCAATGTTTCTAATACTATACTTTACGCATATAATATAACGTTATAAAAACATATTAAAATTTGATTTAGCAACGTTGATTTTTCGTTACAAAAATTACTTTTTGGCAACGTTGTTTTGAACGGTAAAATTCCGTTGAAACGCGCGACACTTTGCCGTAAATCAATGAAAATTATCAACGTTTCTAATATTATACTTTAACAATATAATATAACGTTATAAAAAGGTATTAAAATTTCATTTAGCAACGTTGACTTTTTGTTACAAAAATTACTTTTTGGCAACGTTATTTTGAACGGTAATATTCCGTTGAAACGCGCGACATTTTTGCCGTAAATCAACGAACATTATCAACGTTTTTGACAACCTAGTTACAGGTTGCGATGCAACGTTGATCCAACGTATTTATGTTTTAGTCCAGTCATTTTAGCGATCAACCTCGGAATGAGAGATAAGCTGAATATTTGTATATACCTTTATTTTGGCATTCTAAAAGCGGTCTCAAAAGTCCCATATAATCTCGTGTCTGCGTCGAAAGTTATACGAGGTCAAAGGTAAAAAAAAAACAGTTTTTCGCGATTATCTCGGTTTCTATTGCTCCAATGATGTTAACATCTATGATAAAAATTATAGAACATAAAGTTTGGGATAAATTTTATTTGAAACGTTTTTTCATGTGCTCAATCGTTTTTGAGATAGTGGGCGGTAAACGCGCAGCGCTCTGCCGTGCGTACTGTAATGCACGGTCAACTGTGAATATCGGCGAATATTACCATCAATTTTGAATAATTTGCATTATTTATCAGTTTATATATTCAATTTACGAACATTTTACATATATTAATTTAATAATACTTACCTACTTTGTGCAATTAAAATTTCATTATCTGAAAAACTTATTGTACATCTTAATGTATTGAAAGAACATTTTAAATATAAAAATAATTAATAAGTATTTTATCTTTGATAGGTGTAAGTTTTTAGATGTTAGATAATATATTATACTTTTTACATTATTATATATCTCATAAACTAACTATATAATGTATGAAGAAGGTCGTATTATATAGGGGTCTGAATTCTCAGTTCAGGTATGAACGTCATAGAAAAAGATTGTATTGAAGGGATCCGCTTCCAAGTTATAATCATGATAGAAAAATAAGTATTTAAAAACTTACACCTTTTAAAGATAAAATACTTAATTACTTTCCTACTTACAATGTATTTTCAATACATTAAGATGTACAATAAGTGTTTCATATAATGAGTTTTTAATTGCATAAAATAGGTAAGTGTTATTAAATTAATACATTGCAAAATATATGTAAAGTGTTGGTAAATATAATATATAAACATATATATATAAACATTTCAAATAAAATGTATCCCAAATTTTAAGCTCTACAATTTTTATAATAGATGTTAACATCATTGGAGCAATAGAAACTGAGATAATCTCGAAAAAAATTTTTTTTTAACCTTTGACCTCGTATAACTTACCACGCAGACACGAGATTATATGGGACTTTTGAGACAGCTTTTAGAATGCTAAAATAAAGGTATATACAAATATTCAGCTTATTACCTCTTATTCCGAGGTTGATCCCTTTTTTATGCTAAAATGACTGGACTATTTACTGGGGTTAAAACTACTTTATTTTACACATTTATAATAGAATATTTCTTGGGAATTGTAAAAGAGAAGAAATGCTTTGAAGTTGATGATGACATATTTCTTTCTGGATTACAATTCGGATCTGACAATCTGCATACTATCGTTTCCTAAAACGTATTTTAATTCCATTCATTGAATTCAACAATCCATCGCAACATAATTTCAAGTTGTGTTTGGGTAAAGCCGGCAGCAGTTGGTAATTCCTCAAGATTCCTGCTAGGATGGTCTTCATTTTCAGCATGGCAAACTTTTGGCCAATGCAGTTTCTTGGCCCTGCGGAGAAAGGTATAAAAGAAAATATATTCTTCTGTTGACCATTGTCTCCTGAAAACCTTTCCGGGTCAAAAATCTCCGGATTAGGGAAATTTTTGGGGTCCATTTGTATCGCATACACGAGGATGAGGAACATCTTTTCCTTGGCAAAAGTGTATTCGCCAAACTTTAACTCGCCTTCATTTCTTCGCCCTAACAGAGGTGCTGGAGGGTACATCCTCAAAGTTTCTTTAATCACCATTTCTAAATATCTCATTTCTTGTAATTCTGTGTACTTTGGCCCCCTATCGCGATCGTCTTGGAAGATTCTTGACAGTTCCTCCATTATTCTTTCTTGGACTTCCGGGTGGTTTGCGATGGCATACAATGCGAAAGAAGTGGCAACACCGATTGTGTCGTGGCCGACAAACATGAAAGTGTTCACTTCATCCTTAATGTCTTCGTCTGAGAGTTCTTGACCGTTTTCAGCAGCCTCCAAGAGGAGGTCCAAAAAGGCTACTTTCCTCTTCATCCCGATTTCATTTTTGGATGACTCTTCCTTATGTCCTGAGGAATTATGTGATAAGTCCCCGTTTTGCGGGAATGTATTATTGGTCATTCGGTTTCGTTTCTTCGCTAATTCTTCTCTTTTGCTTTTGATAACAGTTTCAGTGTATCCTTGTACAACTTTCAAAGCCTTCCTCTCTTGCCAATACATCGGATGAAAGAAGTATATAAAATCCAATTGAAGCCCAAAGGAAACAGTTCGTCTAATAGCCATTTTGGTCATGAAATGTACGCTCTTTGAATACTCTGACTCAGAGGATACTTGGGCATTCACTTTAGTCCCCATTGCAGTTTCTGCATTAAAATAGTAATTGAAAAATTAAAGATTGGTTGTGTAATTAAAAGAATCCTTGCAGATTAGTAATTTTCTTCTGAACTGTCGGTTTCGGCCGGCCTCCGGCCTTCAACAGGTGCTTATGTCAATTTAATAATGTGTGTAAATTGACATAAGCACCTGTTGAAGGCCGGAGGCCGGCCTAAACCGGTAATGCAGAATAAAATTACTAAACTGCAAGGATTCTTTTAATTACACAACCAATCATAAATATCACCTTGCTGGGATACTCCATTGAAAAATTAAAACTAGATCACCTTAAACAACTGTAAACTTATATTTGATAACTTACCGCATATGATATCTAATGTGCATCGGTTTATCATAGGGAGAACATTAACACTGTCGTTGTCCAGTTCACCTTGGAGCAAGTTTATCAAAATTTGGGTGTTTGAGTGGAAAACTTCTACAAATACTTCTAAAATCTTGAAATGAAAAGTTGGGGTTAAAATCTTTCGTCGTCTTTTCCATTTCTCCCCTGTGGAAGTTAACAACCCTGTTCCAAGCCAGTTCTTCAAATATTTATAGGCATCCCCCTTATCGATGATTTCGTTGCTTGTTAAAATGTGTTCTACTAACTTGAGATCTGAGATGCAATAGAACGTGAAGGGTCCTGCGAAAAGTTGGAAGATATTTCCGAAGATAGCTTTGTACTCCAAAAATTTGTAAATATAAGCTGAAATTAAAAAAAGTATAAAATTTCAATCTACATGCAAAACAACTTATTGAACGTAAATATCTTACTCTCTCTATTCATTAAGTCCCTGAGATTTTCCAGGAAAAATTTGATAGCAGGTCCGGGAATTTTACTAGTATTTTCATTTCCAAAAAGTTTTAAAAAGTTTAACCAAAAGCTTTTAACAAAATAAAGGCATAGTAAACACAGCAGACATAAAAGCAAAAGCCACATTTTCCCTGGGATAGATTTATTTTTAATGCAAAACAATTGCGCGAAATGCTCTTAAATAGAGCTAGTTGTTTTTTTTTTTCGTTGCACTAATCCATTGATCAATCCCATTAAGAATTTATGGGTATTTGGTACAGTATTTTACAATTAATAATGTATTTGCCATTAGTAGTTATAGTTCTAAAAAATTACTTAAACCTTTTTTATCTTAACAAATTGACCTTACGTGCCAATCAAATCGAAATTAAATGATGCAGATCTATTACCAATATTATTTTTATGGCGTAATAAACTTTTTATTCCTTATTTATGATAATATCTTTTAATTAAACTGTTACTTACTTTCTCGATTCAGAAAATCCTTGATATTCCCCACGAAAGGTAATGGTTTAGGTCCAGGAATTTTCTTCGTACTTCCTCGATTTATGTACGATTTCAAGGTAAGAAATGTTATTACACCAAACACAACTGTCAACACGTATATGTACAACATTGTTGAAATAAACCACTTTATTCCCAAATTTGCGATCAATACAAATTGTACCTGCTTCCAATGAAGTTTCTTCAAAAACAAATCTTAACTTTTATATAATATCTAATGCTTAATCCGCAGAGGAATGTCGGGCAAGTTTCCTAAACAGGTTTTTTAAGTTAGTTCCTATTCGATTTCGACACACAATTAATTACGTACTATATATCTTGTGATAATTTTTGGCTTATATGTCGTAAGATGCTAATTCGAGAACCAGCAACGAATAACTTATAGAAGTAAATGTTATAAATTTTCTATTTTACTACTTCCTATAATTATTTTGCTGTATCACCTCTCGTCAACGGCTTGTAGCCCTCTTTCAAACATAAATAAATTTATTGAACAAGCAATAAATCACACAGTGTGGGAGGTCCGGGGTTTCTAAACGCATTATGTTAAAATAGAACAAAAGGCTCGCTCTTTCGGCGTGACTAACAAACTAAATTCCATAGAAAATTAAAGGTACATTTCAAAATTGGAAACGACTATGTCCTCCATGCTTTTTTATATATAAAAATATCACCATCTAATTTTTTAATTTATAAGAGAAAAACAATTTTTCTTGACGCACATATGTGCATGTAAACGGCAAAGGTAATTAAAGTGGTTCTATTCAAAATGGGACAATTTATTTTCAAATAGAAAAACATTGTACGCATCTATGTAGATGATTAATTGCTGACGATTGTTCCTTTAACTAAGAGCAAAACTGTAAATGCAAGTTTTTCAGAACTAATTGCTTTGAATAATTAATTAAAGCTGTTCTCTTACTTGTAAATTACTTATTACTTACAGAAAGATGGCAAATTCTATTCCTAAAATGCAATGCTTTGGAACAAAGAATGTGCACATACGTGAAAAGACACATTAAGGCCAATCTACACAACGATGAAAAATCGTTTGTAAGAAATTTTTGATGTTGTGGAATTGATTAAGATTATTTGCTATATATATATAATTTATGATAATAATCCATATCAATACTACTTGGAGAAAATCAGATTTAAAGAGTCATTCAGTTTTTTTATCTCTATTTTGTCTACAATATTCGAATGCATAGATATTATCTATGATTTGTCTTCGCAGACAATCGAAATGTGATAAAATTCGACTTAAAAGATTAAACAACATTCCCTCTGGTCATTGCCTTGTTTTGCTAGGGCCACATTTCCTTGTCACAAAAAATGTTCGATTTGCGTACACATTCAGAGATTTTTTTAACTGGTAGATTGTCACATTTTGGACGTTATTCAGCTCGTTTTCCAATATTTTAATTAACTACATATATTATATTAAAAGGACAAGAAAAACCGAGATAACTTATAACTCATTTCAAGCGTGCAATATTTTTGAATCTTATAATTGTTTACACTCCCGCGTCTGCCTAAAATTTTATGTCTTTTTAATCTGTTTCGATATCTTTTCTCTATCGAATATATTTAGTTTTTCTTTTATACAAACCTGTTTTGTATCTATTTAATTTATACTACTCTTCTGGCAAAAAAAGGTAGCTTTTTGAAAAAATAAAATCAGTGAAGAACGTTTAGTGTTAGTACGACCTTGGGGTGGTCTCTGTCTGAATATTATATCCATTCGTTAGAATAAAATCCATAAAATTAATGACACTAGAGCTTTAACTGATTCAGCTATTAAATTGACTTTTTTTCTGTTTTCACTTTTGTACTATAAAGTATACTATAAAAAGTATATAAATACTAGTAATCCAGAATACTCAATAAGTCAAGGCATCAGAGAACGCACATACTGGTATTATAACTACATCTCTTTCTACAACACTATCTTAATCAGACGTTAATTCATCCCTATACCTTACATTTCAGAAAGAACATCGAACAATCTCGAGGCTTACGAACTTAATATTGAGCAGAGTTCATGTTACCTTCTGAGGAAGCGATTCGATGCTACGAAACAAATGTAGGATTTCGAATAAAGAACCCAACGTGTGAATATGTATTATATTATAATGGGCTACTTATTTTAGGGTCCAGATATTTAAATTATTTTTTTTACTGTTTTTCCGTTACTGAAATTGGTGGTAAAATATCTCGTCATCTATCCACGAAAGTGTTGAAGTAAGCATTTTGAATGTGGATTGTAATCGAAAAATCTTTGGCTCTGGCTTTGTTTTCCATCCTACCTTCTTCTTTCTCGTTAACAACTTCTAAAAAGTTGTTGTATATAAAGCTATTGGTATCCTCACTCAGAAAGTTCCTCACCTGATGGACTAGGAGAAATACTTGGTTTATAACTAGAAATATGATCGATGTTATCTTCGAATGTTCGTAATATATTCAAATCATCCCGCCCTTGGATTCCGTCGGCAATTAATGGAGGAGAGTCTGAAATATTTGTTCCTATTTTTCTGATAAATTATGTAAAACAAAATTCAATCAAAACTTACTGTACTTGGAAACCGAATGTAGAGAAAGTCCCTGTATTCCTGAAAAATATTTCTTTCAGTTTTTATTCAGAAAAATAGTTTTTATAATAGTGATATCTTCTATATTAATAAAATCCAAATCCCACTGACTCATTCATCAGCAAATCACAAAAGTGACTCGGTCGATTTACCTGAAATTTTGCACACTGCCGTGGAGGCGCCATGCGATGTCAGCTAAGAAATATTTTTGGGGTACTCGCCCTGGAAGTCGGGTTTTTG
>JAWQRP010003316.1:0-13596 GCA_033557875.1 Quadriops clusia | reverse complement strand
TGGGTACAAGTGATTTTTCTGAACATCCTTTAAAATGTTAAAAAATTTCGTAACATTTGGTATGTTAAACGCTTGCGCTCTTGCTGCTGAAGTCATCTCCGGTTTCCTTAAAACAATTTCGGGATGATGCGTTCTAAAGCCTTTAACCCAGTCCTTCCCAGCAATTTTCTTTTCATTGTAGAAATTATTTGGGATATTATTTCGTACTGCTAATTGGTACGCTAGACTTTGCAGGTCAGCAACGGTAATTCCAAAAAAACGAACTTCCATATCTTTATCACCTTGTTTGCGAATCTTAGCAATTATAAATAAATAAATTATAACAATCATGTGATTTATATTTTCAAGACAATTAACAATCAATACTGTTACAATAATTATATTAATTATTTTAGGAGTAAGTAAACCGAAGAAACCAAAAAAATGATCCAGCCACAATGGCATGTACCTCTCTATCCGACGATCCTGAACCCAGAATCGATTTACCCAGAGCAAGGTAACGTCCCCGTAGTAAAAATAACCGAGCAGCCTTTATCAAAAAAGTCCAGATTTAGGTACGGCTGCGAAGGCCGTTACAACGGGAAGCTGCTAGGCGAGAAATCTACGAAACATAAAAAATCCTCCCCGAAGATTCGGGTCGAAGGCTACGAAGGTCAGGCTTGGGTTGTCGTGTCATGTGTGTCGAAAGATCCGCCTTACCGACCGCACCCATATAGTCTCGTAGGCAAAACCTGCAACCAGGGAGTCTTCTCCTCCGAGATGCCGCCTTCTATGGAAATTGAATTCACAAACATAAACATCCAGTGCGTGAGAAAGAAAGACATTCCGAAATCTCTAGAAACACGACAAACCCTGCGCATCGATCCGTTTAAAACCGGTTTCGGTCATTCTGGATATTATGGAAGTGTTGATCTAAGTGTGCTTCGGCTCTGCTTCCAAGTCTTCATTCTAAAAGATGGTCGAAAAGTTCCATTAAAACCAGTCGTGAGTGTCCCCATTTACGACAAAAATAGAGATACAGATTTGACTATCCTTGAGTTATCGGATTGCAGCGATACAGTACAGGGAGGTCGAAAAATCATCCTCTTATGCGAAAAAGTGCTTAAAGAAGACATAAAAGTGCGGTTCTACCAAGAAACTGACGATGGAATGCCATGTTGGGAAGGTTACGGATCTTTCAAGCCTCACCAAGTCCACAAACAAGTAGCAATTATTTTTGAAACACCTCCATACAATAACTCGGATATAGCAAACTCCGTTAAAGTGTTCTTACAGTTAGAACGACCTTCTGATGGTCGAACCGGCGAACCTGTCCCGTTTGAATATTTACCAGTAAACGCTCAAAAAAGCAAAAAACGTAAATTGGATGATATTACCAAGGATTTCAACTACCAGAACTTTAATCAACACTGCGATGAACTTAGTAAAAACAATAATACCGGTATAGTAAAAAATAATATTTATGGGAATAACATTTTAGTAGATCATAGCAAGGGAAATGATTACTTAGAGCATAACATTTTAGAGGATGATCTGTTGGGATGTACCTCTATACGGGATAATATTTTACAAAAGAACTCCTTAGAAAAGGTTTCTTGCAGCAATATCGTAGGTAGTAGTAATGGTGAAAAAAATTTAGTAGGCAAGGAGAACTTACGAAATGGCACATCAAAAAATAGTTGTTTAGGTAATAACACCACAAATGCTTTGGAAAATAATCGTATAAGGAAAGATTCCATGGGAAATAATGCTACAGGTATGAATCATTTAGGAAATGAATTTGAAGATAAGAGCCTTTTACAAAGTAATGGAAAAAAAACTTTGAGAAACAATAATAGAAATAATGTTTGTTTGGGAAATACCACTTTAAAAACAAATTGTTTAGGAAATTATGACTTGGGATATGGTGGTTTAGAAAATTTTGATTTAGAAATGCTTCATGCGGAAACTAATCAATTAGAAAATAATCCTTTAAGAAAAAATTCTTTAGGAAATAATTGTTCAGGAAATAATGCTTTAGGAAATATTTCTTTCGGAAATAATGCTTTAGGAAATGATACTTTAGGAAATATTTCTTTAGGAAATAATGCTTTAGGAAATAATCCTTTAGGAAATAATGCTTTAGGAAATAATCCTTTAGGAAATAATGCTTTAGGAAATAATCCTTTAGGAAATAATGCTTTAGGAAATAATCCTTTAGGAAATAATGCTTTGGTAAATAATGATTTACCAAATAATCCTATAGGAAATAATCATTTAGGAAATACAGCTATAGAAAACAATCAATTAAATAATAATCTGTTAGGAAAATATCCTTTTGAAAATAATTATTTCGAAAGCAATCTCTTACAAAATAATGGCTTAGGAACCAGTCCCTTGCAAAACAGTCACTTAGGTAATAGTTCCTTAAGCAATAAGTCATTTCAAAACATTTGTTTAACAAATAATAACTTAGAAAGTGTTCTATTAGGAAACCATTCGTTACAAAATAATCCTTTAGGAAATATTTCTTTAGAAAGCAATCATTTAGGAAACGATATCTTGGGAAACAATTTATTCGAAAATAATTCTTTGGGAAGTTATTCGTTATTAAATAATTCTTTGGAATACAATCATTTAGGAAATAATCTCTTAGAAAATAATCTCTTAAGAAATAACCCCGTAGGATATAATTCATTAGGAAATAATCCCTTAGAAAACAATTATTTCAGAAATATTGTGTCACAAAACAATCCCTTAGGAAATATTCTGTTACAAAACAATCCCTTAGGAAATAATATGTTAGAAAGTAATCCCTTACGAAATTATTCCATAGGAAATAATCTCTTAAGAAACAATACCTTAGAAAACTATCAGTTGAGAAGTAATTTGTTAGCAAATAATCTCTTGGATAATAAGCTCTTGGAAAATAATCCTTTAAGAAATTATCACTTAGGAAATAATCCCTTACAACATAAGATCTTAAGAAATAATTCATTAGGAAATAATTCCTTGGGAAATAATTCCTTAGGAAATAATTTATTTGAAGGCAATCATTTAGGAAATAATCCATTAGGAATTAATCGTCCAGAATATAACCCCTTCAAACTGAATTCTTCAGGACAAAATCCATTGGGAGATTATGATACATTCAGAACAAATGACAATGTAAGGCAAATAGATAAAATGTATAATACTGTTCCCCCTCCAAAGCCTTCTCTTGATATTAATTTTCGAAACGGGGATTTATGGCCTGATTTAAATGTAAATGAAGTTAATGACGAACAGATGGAAGACTTAAACGATTTTATAAGTCAAATTGAGAATTTGTCGGAAACGTTTTCTGTGAATTTAACATTATCTGATCCGAATTTGATTGCAAAAGGTGATGATAATGGTACCACTAAAGGCCTCTGAGACTGTATTTTTATTAATTAACTTTTTTATAATTTTTTTTATTAAAAATTATTTTTAATTATCTGTGTATGTTTGGTTGCCTACATATTACGCTGCTAATATTTTAGAAGTACCTTTTGTATGTGTAGTTATGACAAATTTAAAAGCTATTAAATATTTCCATTTCTCAAATAATGTGTTTTAAGTATTTATTTTTTCCAAAGGAGCGATTGTTTCATCCCATTTTTTATTTCATTTCCCCAATAATAAATCAATTTTGTATAGCAGCAGTAAGAAGAAGAAGAACTCCGCATAAGTGACGTTTGAGTTCCTTTGTCACTGTAGAATAATAATAATGTAATCCTTCAGAAAATACAGAAATCCTTTTGAAATTGAAGCCCAAACCCAGTTATAAGTTCTTTTTGGTTAAGTATTTCCCTATTTTCTTATAATTTAGGTTATGGAAGCTGATGAGCTTCCTTCGATCGATCCTAATATCGACTATAGGAAGGTGAGTTCGTATGTTATATTCATAGTGATTTTGAAATTTTTTTTTATTTTTTTATCTACTTATTACTATGTACGGATACTTATTACGGTTAATCCTTATTACTATGTGCAGATACTTATTACCATGTACATGTATATTTCTTTCCATGTACACATACTTAATACTATGTATGTGTGCTAATTTTTTGTACTCGTATACTTATTAACGTGTACACGTATACTTATTATCATGTGCATGTATATTTATTTTCATATTGTGCGTTTTGGGTTCTCTCGTATATCATTATGCTTTAGTTCCTTCTTTTCTCGGGATTTTTGGATGATTGGATAAATCAATTTGTAGATACATACCTATACATATATCGGAATAAAATTTTGGGTATAAATTCGAAATTATTTAAAAATTAATTCAATGTGTTTTCTCGTAGACAATTGAGGACATTGATTGTTCCGTTTCTTAGGTTATTATTAACAATAGAAACTTAAGAACGTTCTCAAAGTTTTTAATTTATTTTTGCAGCCAGGTACTCGCCTATTACACTTAACCTTCCTATACCCGCGTGAAATAGCAACCAAATTTACCCGCGCACGATGTGTGGGACAAAGAACTAAACCATTTTATACATATATATTCCATAAATTACTATAATTCTGCATATATATATCATAGAGGATAATGTGTAAAAACAATGTTTCACTTGATTAAAAGCAACACAATCATAAGTTGTCGGTCCAATAGACCGATGCGCGGGTATAGGAAGGTTAATGTAAAATAATTTACTGAATTGATTCGTCATTTATAAAAAAGTACTGTAGTTTCCTTAATATAGGGTGAAGTACTATACTTTAATTTTTCGAGATAGTTTTACATATATAGCCACTTTAAGAGAGTTTTATTAAGTTTTTATTGGTAATGATGTCCTGAGAAAGGGAAAAAATGAAAGTCCCAAAATGTCGATGAGAAAATAATTCGAGTTAATTTTTAAATTCAGTTTTTTTATCTATAAACTAATATATGAAATCTTCCGAAAATTCCGAGAAAACAATGAACTAAAACATATAAATTCTTGTCATATACACAGAAGAAACTCATGTAGCGTTTCATAGTTTAATAATGTTAATAGGAAGATTATTTTCGGTTTTCTCTTACGGGATTATTACAATATTTATTTTTTTAAAATTTATTCCTTTACTATTACCACATATATGTGCTATTACTCAGTTAAAGTTGGCATACTGATTATTTATTAATATAAATAGGATATTATCAACATAACAAAAATGTTGTAAATAATAGGTGCCGTTAGTATACTTGAGGATTGAAATACAATTACTAAAATGTCTCTCATCTTTCTTCTTTGAAACTTTTTGTGCAGATTTTGCCGATACACCAAAAACGAACGATTGCGTTCATTAATCATTTCATTATGAATACGGTATCATTCTTGAACCACTTCGGCCAATCCTGTGAGTCTCGACTAATGGAATTTGAGTACAAACTGCAGAAAGTGGAGGCTTCCCTTCTAATTCTGGAATCTCAGGTTAGTTTCTTATATTATCAAGATTTTTTTCGTATAGTATCAAGATTTTTTTCATATAGTATCAAGATTTTTTTCATATAGTATCAAGATTTTTTTCATATAGTATCAAGATTTTTTTATTGGTATTTGTTTTGTTTAATTTTATGTTGTACATTTATCATTTGTTTATTCTTCATTTGTCATTGTTTATTTTTCTTGTGTTTATTCTTCATTTGTTCAACTCTTTTTATATTTTCCGTTTTCTTTTTAATTTTATTTTTGCATCAAAAATTTCTATATCTTTCTCAAATCAATATTTGATGCAAATATTTTCGTAATCTTTTAGCTTTCATCAATATCGGACTTGAACGACTTGGAGGTGGCTCAACCAGCAATACCTCAGCTAGACACAAATAGGCAGGTAGGAACATCCGTGCCCCCCTCAAACCTCAACGGTGATCCTGCAATGAATATCGAGTTATCTGACGGTTCAAAAAACGACGAAATCGACAATCCAGTTGTAGCCATAGAGTCGCCATCAGAGACACCGAACATGTCAGATGGGGTAAAGGCTTCAGAGGACCCTAGATTCTCGAAATTTTTCAAAATGGTGCAGTTTGGAGTACCGGCTGCGGCTGTGAAGCTGAAAATGCAGAGTGAGGGGATCGACCCAGAAATATTAGAGTAAGTACAAATATACTAATATCGCAGATATTTGCTAATATATACAATGATTTTTGGATATTTATTACTTTAGAGTAATCTTGTTATAATCATTAGCGGATGATTTAATTTTATTTGATTTTTTCATTTTACGAATATTTATTTTGTAAGTATACATTAATTGTTCAATCGTGCAATAATATAAGTAAGTATTTTGTAAGAAATTGTTTTTATTAATGCGCAGGAATTTTACGTGTCATTTATATTTAAACCGTGTTGATATTAGTGAAGTGTTGCATTTACTTGGTGTAGTGTCTACTTTTGGAGAAAGAATCGGAAGATATGATCTGAAGGAATGGGTAAGTGCAAGATCAAAGAAGGTCGAGGGTAAAGTATGAAATTTCGGTAATAAATAATCTACTAATATATAGATCATTTATTATAAAAATCTGTTATTAAGAAAACGTTGCAAAAAAATTAATAAAATAATCAAGATATAGAAGGAAAATAATAGAAAAGTAAAAAATATAGAAGGAAAATAATAGAAAAGTAAAAAATATAGAAGGAAAATAGCATAAAAATATAAAAGCAAACAGAATATAAAATTAAAAATGATACAAACATGAAAATAATACAAAAATTAAAATAATACAAAAATAAAACGAAAATAAAAATGATAAAAATAAAAAGCAAATAGAAAAAAGATGAAAAAAAAACAAAACGAAACAAATCAACATATAATCAAAGTTATAAAAAAACCTATTGTACATACCTTACCTAATTTAATATCAAAAAACAATTTTTTTTTCAGCCTGTGTATAGTTTCGTTTAAATAACAATAAACAAATAGTTAAAATATGAACTTTGTCTGGATTATTTCTATTAAAGCCTTGCCTCGTCCATTCGTTGTCCCATGCTATCAATCAAATAGGCATTTTTCTTTTTGTCTCTTTCAGCAAACCAAATGGCATCGTACCAGGGCAAAATGTTGTAACCGAAGGTGATTCTAGTGATATAACGAGCGATTCCGATTAACAAATAATACGCAATAAAAATGTTTCAAAAATTCCTATCTATGTTACGCTACACTGTTTTTATAAATTATCATTGTGATATTACTTACTATATTATTCATTATAAAATCGAATATGTATACATCTTATATATATATTGTTATAGATTTTATACACATATACGATACAAAGTATATACTAAGCCTATACTTGAATATTATATTTTGTTAAATTTTATAAATAATGTATAGTTACATGTTAAACATTGTGTTGAAAATGATGAGGTGGTTTAAAATAAAATGATCAGAGGAATTTTTAGGTTTTTTTATTGATGTTATTTAAATACAAAGTCATTCCGTAAAGATAACAAAAAAGGACTTAATTTAGAATTGGATCATTTGTCCCTTACGTTTCTTGTCACCGCCAAGTTCGAAGTGCTTGCACCGCTTCAATGGGATCTGTTTCCTGTACTTGCAGTCGCTGCATTCCATACGCAAGACGATCTTTTTGGTCGTTTTCGCCTGGAATAGACAAATTGTTCGTTTGTTTTTTTTAGGTTGCTCTACTTATTATTAAAATTGATATGTGCACAAGTGTTGTTTCAAGCAGGTAAGAATCTCAAACTATTTACCTTTTTACGGAAGATGGGCTTGGTTTGCCCTCCGAACCCTTGCTGCTTGCGGTCGTAGCGCCTTCTACCCTGGGAAGCGTGACGTTCCTTCGACTTCTTGTACTGTGTCACTTTGTGGGGCTTGTGCACTTTGCACTTCTTGCAGAAGGTGCGTCTCAGTTTTGGTACGTTCACCTGAGGAAGACAGGGGATGAATTAAAAGAAATTTAAGCAATATAAAATGAACTATTATTCGTAAATAAAAAAAAATTATGAATATATAAAAAGTTGGGCTAGTTGAATGAGATTAACGTAGGCAATTAATTAATTTATAATAACGAGGAAGTAAATATTAAAAAATAAACGTAATAGTATTAAAATTTTGTAGATACATGGCTATAACATGACAGATCCAAGTGACATAACCACAAAATTTGTTTTTATTGCTGAGTTTTCCCAAAATTTCACTAAGGGGTGGTTTCAACCAGGGGGAAATTCAATTAAACGAATAAAATGAAAGTTTACGTGTTATTTATAACCGGATGATTGAAGATTATTATAAATTTTGCGAAAATAGGTTGAAACTCACCATCTTGTCAAGATTACTTTGGTGAAAGAGGAAGTTGTTTGTTGGAGAAGGACAGATGATGTTACGTCCGGGTGTTGAACGAGCGGGAAATTTGAAATCGCTTACGTTGAGCGTGGCCACGTTTTCTTCTGTAGGTTATTTATTGGAAGTAGAGCATTTGTTAGGATTAGGTGTAAAATATTAGGTTGGATTACTTTAATAATTAGGTATTTTAAGTTTAAGATACGTTTTGATGTTGCTATTTATGCTCGTGGGGTTTAAACCCCATTTTAAGAATTCCTTCATGTAATCTTTGTTCTTCTGGACGCCATTGCTTGCATGATTTCTGAGTGTACATACTGGTACATACGTGCGTATGTATCTAGGACTGGACTTTGTTAGTTTGATGCCAGGTAGATGTTTGATTAAACATGTGCCCCATGTTTGATAAAACGTCGTTGGATAAAACCACACATGGATAAAACAGGGCAAAGCTTTGATGTATCAGGAGGAGCGATAATTTTATGGGTTTAACCTTTCTCGTTGTTTTTCGATCGATAAATTTAATTATTCATTTACTGAACATGATCTCTTGAGTGTGGGAATTCTATTTAATATGTATACGTTTAGTGCTATTATTTCAAGTTGTATTTTTAGATGTATCTGTTTGGTTTTATGGTCATTTTTAATCAAAATATTATTAATAGAAGTAATAAAAAATGGGTCGGAAGGTTTGTAAGGTCTTAATTAGGATTCGGAGTAAGAAAAGAATAAGTAATATTGTTCTAATGGGCTTTGATGGGTTCAACGCCCTTATGTCCCACCAGGACGTCGAGGATCCTCAAGTACGGCCCTGGACCGAACAATAAATTAATAACTAGAATATTACGTATTTTATTATTAAATTAAATTGCTGTGTAAGTATCGTTGCCGGTTTTCGCCGCTATTTGTTCATTTACAGGGCCATTACAATGTAACAATGGAGTAATGTATATGAAGATACGCGATCGTTTTTGGTATATGATTGTACAATGAGGTATTTATTGTATATCAGGTATTAATTGTATATCAGGTATTTATTGTACATTAGATACTTATTGTGCATTAGATACGTATTGCACATTTGATATTTATAACGCATCAGGTCTTTATTTGTCATCAGGTAGTTGTTTAATTGGTTAAATGCTTGTTTTATGAATAAAGATTGGTAATGAAATTGATTTGGCTTAAAATACCGAGTATAAGGCAAGATTAAATGGGCGGCAGATTAAAGATACATGTTCTCCATGCCGGCTTCATAATCAAAGAATTTCAAAATAAGTCGTGTCCTAAGCGAGCGCCTCCATTGGTGGAGGCGCGCGCGTCCGGTGCGCCCCTATTGGCCGATCGGGGAAGTGCGCCATTTGAATCTGAGAAGGCGGGAGTTTCGGAATGTGGATTGGAAGCCGGCCGGAGGCTTGTCTCGGGGAAGTTGAGGATTTTTGGGTTTTAGCAAAGTTGTAAATTCGTTTTCGCGGGCGGAAACTAGCCGAGCGGGTGTTTTTTCGCGGTTATTCCGTTTTGAAGAGTAAGGGTTTTTGACAGAGCCCCTAGCGACGGCATAATAGAACTACGCGTTTAATCTCGATCTCCGGCGCCAAAGCGAGGCTTCTACTCTCGAACCCCTCGTGGTGCGGCATTCGGGAATTAATTTGGGAAGATTGGGTGTTGGAGAAGTGCCTTTTGGGCCCGGAAAATTCCGGGGAAACCTTGTCGGGGCGCGTGGAGCGGAAAAGCGGTTTAATAGAGGCCGGTGGAAGAAAGCCGGCAGGTCGGCCAATAGCGGAACCTGTCGGGAAACGCGGCGCCATCTTAATTTTTGAACCAAGCTAGCTCCAAACCGGCCAGTAGTGTGTTGAACGTTCGTGTGCGTCACTTGGTAGCCTCAACACCCGATCCAAATATAAACAAAATGAGTTCTAAGGAAAATAACGAAGTTGCGGTCGAGAAGATCGAGAACGACAAAGCCGATGCGAAGTGCGAGATCAAAGGGACGAAGCGAGCGGCGGAGGTAAGCGAAATTCCTTTTTATTCCCCTTTTCGCCGGCAAATTCGTGTGTTTGAACGACGGGACGGACGGCGTCACAGCCATGGCCCGCTGCGATCCCCCTGTTTGTTGCACGTCCTCCAACGTTGAGTAATGCTTGTGTGAATGTTTCTGCGCCGTTTGTTATCTTGTCTTTCCATTATTATCCCTTGCGTTTTCTTCCGCGAGTTCGTCCCCGTATTGTTGTTGATTTGCCCGCTCGGCTTCCTTGTAGATGGCTGCCATGCCGTCCAACGCGGTTTGTGTGGATGCAGCGTGATGTGTTGTACTTTTACGCCCGTTTAAAGCACAAACGTCGCTTTCTTGATTATTATTACTAGTAGTAGAAAACTCTTATGCATTTTTTTAAAAATTATCCCTTGCAATTGTGACTAGCCTAGCCTGATTTTATTTCAAATGTGAAAGTTGCTTTACGCTTGTAGTTTGACAATCCATTGGCAATTAGCGCATATTCGTGCTTAAATTCGTGCAAATGATGTGTGTGCCGTTGTGACAGAGATGATGCGTTCCCTCGTTCGTGTTTTGCTGATTGTGCGTTTTATCCGTTAGCTAGCCGTGTAGATGGGACGTTTACCGGGAATCAAGCTTGCCGGTGCTTTTGTGGCTTTTGCCCGGCTATGAACAACGCTGATGAGCTGCCAGTGAACGTCGCGGAATGAACGTTGCTCATAAACGTTGTGAGAACGAATGTTGAGGGAACGAATGTTGAGAGAACGAATGTTGAGGGAACGAATGTTGAGAGAACGAATGTTGAGGGAACGAATGTTGAGAGAACGAAAGTTAAGAAAATGAATGTTAAGAGAACGAACGTGAAGGAAACATACGCCGAGAGGAGGACAAACGTTGAATAAACAGACTCTGAAAGGACGGATGTTGAAAAATAGACGCCGAGAGAACGAACGTTAAGGGAAAACGAACATTGATAGGACAAAACGCGGAGAAAATGAACATTATTAAAACAAACGTTGAGAGAATGCTCGTCGAAAAATATTGTTGAGAGAATGTTTGTTGAAAAATAGCGTTGAGAAGATGAACTTTGAGAGAACGAACTTTGAAAGAATGGAGATTGCGAAAATGAAGGTTGTTCAAATAAATGTCGGAAAGAAACACGTTGGGAGATTGAACATTGTGGGAATGAAGGATGTTTATTTGAATGAATATGGCGTATGTACGATAAATGGTCATAGAATAACTGCTGTGCTGTTATATAAATGAGTGTATGATAAAGTTACCTGCACTTATTACGTATACCTATGCGCAATGTATTTATAAGTTTTGTTTTATTAACGGGGCGTTGTTTTAATTAAACATAAATAGTAAATTATATTATAATGATAAATGACCTCTTTTTTAAGACATACCCTTTATAAAAATCCCGCCATATACAATCTATGTAACTTATGGCCTCCTGAGGTAACGTTTGTTGAACATTATTTGCAAAATATCTCTTTAAAATATTACTTGTAATATCTCTTGTAAAATATTACGTTTAAAATATTACTTGTAAAATGTTACTTTTAAAATATTGTTTGTAAAATGTTGCTTTTAAAATATTGCTTGTAAAATGTTGCTTTTAAAATATTGCTTGTAAAATGTTGCTTTTAAAATATTGCTTGTAAAATGTTGATTTTAAAATATTGCTTGTAAAATTTTATTTATAAAATATCGTTCCTATAAAATATCCCGCGTAAAATATCGCTCCTATAAAATATCTCGCGTAAAATATCGCTCATAAATACCCCTTGCAAAAGATCCACCTAAAAATCTTCTTGTAAAATATCATTCATAACATCTTTATAAAATAACACTTACTAACCGTCTCGGGTAAAATATCACACCTGAAATCTCCCGCGTAAAATATCATTCAAAAATCCCTTTCTAAAACATCATTCATAAAATCTCCCTCCGAAAATATCTCTTGCAAATATAAACGTACAAAATAAAAGCTGTTTTTAAAAATGTATTTTTGCCTGGTTCCGCGACTGAAGTTTTCTGTGCAGTTGGTACAGTTTTCTGAGCAGTAGATGCAGTTTTCTACACAGCAGGTACAGTCTAAGCGCGAGAAGGCAGGCGTTGCTATGCGGATGTAACATAAGACGGTGACGCGCCCGCCAACTCAAGATCGTTTCCCCGCAGGGGCCTTAAAATGTTTCCGGAGGAGCCTCAAATGACCGGAAAGGCGCCAAGATGATCGGAAAGGCGCCAAGATGATCGGAAAGGCGCCAAGATGATCGGAAAGGCGCCAAACTGATCGCAGAGTCTTCGGAAGGTTCCAGAAACTTCTGAAAAATTCGGAAAGCCTCCAAAGAAATCAAAGCACACCAAAACAATTAAAGCCCACCAAAACAATTAAACCCCACCAAAACAATTAAAGCCCACCAAAACAATTAAAGCCCACCAAAACAATCAAAGTCCACCAAATAAATCATAGAACCGCCAAAATGATTGAAAAGCTGCCAAACGTACGAAAAGCTACTACCAAAAGGTCTGTCCAAAAAATAAAGTTATTCTTACAAAATGATCCAGAAAATATTTGGACGAGATTCTAAATCATCCAAGAAGATTGGAAAATATCCAAAGAGCTTCGAAATCGCCCAAGAAGCTTGGAAATCACCCAAGGAGCTGGGAAATCACCCAAGGCGCTGGGAAATCACCCAAGGAGCTGGGAAATCACCCAAGGCGCTGGGAAATCACCCAAGGCGCTGGGAAATCACCCAAGGCGCTGGGAAATCACCCAAGGAGCTGGGAAATCACCCAAGGCGCTGGGAAATCACCCAAGGAGCTGGGAAATCACCCAAGGAGCTGGGAAATCACCCAAGGCGCTGGGAAATCACCTAAGGAGCTGGGAAATCACCCAAACAATTTGGGAATCAACCAAGAAAGCTTCAATATCACGCAAAAAAGCTTGAAACTTATCAAGAAGCTTTCAAATCTTCCAACAAGCTTCCGAATTAAAGGAAGACCTTAAAACTGCTGTAGGAGCTATAAAAATATACACCATATATATTTTTTGAATTATAATTGTTTGTAAACTTCATAAAACGCTGGTTGAATATGCAAGATGAGTTATGATGAACTTCAAGCAATGGAGGATGGAGCTTCAAAAATAAACAGCTTGCACACAGGTACACAATGCAGATGCAGGACACACACATACGCACAAATACACTCCTAATATACAACACACCTCACAAAAATACAAAAGACTTCCTCAATATCACATTTTTTTTCTCAAAAAATAAAGGACACTT
>JAWQRP010003315.1:0-13598 GCA_033557875.1 Quadriops clusia | reverse complement strand
ATGATTTATCTACCTTATGATTTATCTACCTTATGATTTATCTACCTTATGATTTATCTACCATTTGATTTAGCTACCTTATGATTTAGCTACCTTATGATTTATCTACCTTATGATTTATCTACCTTATGATTTACCTACCTTATGATTTATACACCTTATGATTTATCTACCATATGATTTAGCTACCTTATGATTTATCTACCTTATGATTTATCTACCTTATGATTTATCTACAATATGATTTAACTACCTTATTATTTATCTACCTTATGATTTATCTACCATATGATTTAACTACCTTATTATTTATCTACCTTATGATTTATCTACCATATGATTTAGCTACCTTATGATATATCTACCTTATGATTTATCTACCATGTGATTTAACTACCTTATGCTTTATCTACCCCATGATTTATCTACCATATGATTTAGCTACGTTATGATTTAGCTACCTTATGCTTTATCTACCATATGATTTAGCTAGCTTACGATTTATCTACCTTAATATTTATTATATCTGTCAGTGGTGAGGAGACAGCTACCCCAAATCTAAACTACTTTGTAAATCATCTCAGAAGCTTCTACTAACCAGGACAGATTCCTTTCTTTGGCCCATTCCACAAGCCATCAAATCCACAAACGACTTTGAATTCCCCAACGATTTTACTTCCAAAAGGACAAACCAGGTGGCATAAGGTTCCTGGGCGATTGGTCACCCTTATCCTTCCATGTCTAGTCTTCAAAGGATTACCCAAAATCCTATCTCTTGTGCATTTGAGATATCCATTCTTTGGAGGAAATAGTGGAGGACATACTACATCTTCGGGTATCTCAGTTTGGTCGCTTTGGGATAAAGTGTTCAAGTCTAAACATTTGTAAGAGCCGATGGTGTTCAAGCAGCCAAATTCGCAAGTCTTCCTGACTTCTTGGTCTTCACACTCGTTGATATCAGAGCAAGTCTTCCAATCTTCCGTTAAGACCATTCCATTTGGGCAAGTGCAGAAGGCTCTTCCTAAGGTGTTGAGGCAGTCGTGGGAACAACCGGCTTTTCCTTCAGAACATTCGTTAAGGTCTTCGCATGAATGTTTGTCTTCTCCTAATCTTGTGCCTTTGAGTTTGGAACAAGAACAAATGTAAGAACCTTGGGTGTTGGTGCAAGAGTCTTGGCAAGGTCCATGGCCATTTCTTAACAAGCATTCGTTGATGTCATGGCAGCTCTTTCGGTCATCACTCAAGCGATAACCTTCTGGACAATCGCAATAGAAGGAGCCTGGAGTGTTTCTGCAAATGTGTTTGCAGTTGCCGTTGTTGATGGAGCATTCGTTGATGTCTGAAAGTTTTATTACTTTTTAATTGTATTCACTAATTTGTAGGTGCATACACATACATAAATATTCGGTTTTCTTACCTATGCAATTCTTTCCGTTGTCGGCGAGGTAGAAGCCTTCTCGACAAGAGCAGAAGTCTCCGTTGGCATGGCAAATATGCTCGCATCCTCTTTTGTTGACATTGCACCGACTTTTCTTATTTTTACTCCGCCCGTGTTTTCCGAACGGATCAAGTCCTCCAGGAGAAACAAAATAATTTCTCCGCGAGCCCTCCGGATTGGCTCCTTTCCCGCCAAGGCCCCATTGATTCAGCTCGTTCTGCATCAAGCCCAACTCGTCCAGTAGGCCGTGCAAGGTGATGTTTTCCTTGGGGATGGGAGGGATAATTGCCCTTGGTTTCGCACTTTTCACCAACTCGGAATAATTTATTTTGAGGGTATTACTTGCTGGATTGCTCACTTCTGGTGGATTCTCTTTTGGAGTTGGATTCTCTGTTCCTGTTATATTCTTTGTTTCTGTTATATTCTTTCTTTCTGTTATATTCTTTCTTTCTGTTATATCCTTTGTTTCTGATATATCCTTTGTTTCTGATATATTCTTTGTTTCCGTAATAATCTCAGTCTCTGTTCGATTTTCTGTGCCTGTTGGTCTAATTGAATTTTCTGGTTTTATCGCATTATCAGATTCTGCTGTAATAAGTGCTGAAAGCCGGGGCACTACATTAATCGTTACGGCTTGATTAACGCCAGATTCAGTTCCATCCAGAAATTCCCCAAAAGTCGGTTTGGATTTTTGTAAGAGGAATTCCGAAGCAGCAGTCGCTTCAGTTTTATTTTTGTCTCCCCCGTTATTTTCGTCCGCTTTAACGTCGAATGCGGTTATTTCCGAGTTTTCGTTCGGTTTAAAGGTGATTGAAGGATGCTCTGACGTTCCTCCGTGGGCTGGTGTTTCACTAACTTTGAAATATGCAACTTGTGCGGTTGGATTTATTGCCGAGTCCGTTTCTTTCGCTTCTGGAATGTTGTAAAAATAAAATATTCTCTTATTAAGAGTGTTATGTATACCACATACAATAATACACGAAATCAAAACGTTACGGTCAAGTGAACCAATTATTTCCAAGAGTGTATGAGCCTAGGCAATAAATTACGACCATAATTCTTTATTTAAACACCCGTCAGATTTTCACGTATTTTAATGATTAAACCTACCTTTAGGCCGGACCAGCTTGTCTTTGACAACTCGCACCGAACAATTAATCTCCCCAACGTAATTTTTGCCCCTTGGAGCACGTAGCCATGGCCCACGAAGTTTTAATTACTTTCTTAATTGCTTAATATAATTACACCTACTATTAATTTAAAACAAATTAATATCGGGGACGCTTACCAGAAATGCTTTTATTATCCACAGCGTCATGGGGCCTTCGTTCGTTTTTGCCCTTGCTCCTAGATTTATTCCTCTTGTCCTTGTCCTGGTCTCTTTTGTTATTCTTGCTTTTTTTGTTTCCACGGCCTCCCGTGTCCCGGCCTTTGTTTCGCCCTTGCTCGCCGACGTTCTTTTTTCGTTGTCTATGCCTGCTATGCCTCGCGCTTATGATGTCTTCATTATGGCTATTTTTCTCTGGGGTGCTTTTGTTTTTTGGTAGAGCTATTTCAGTTTGTATTGGGTCTGCTTTATTTTTCGTTAGTTGGCTCTTGTTTCTCAATACTGCGGTTTCATTTCTCGTATAAACGTCAATTGTCTTTGTAGTAGTCTCTTTGCTTCCGACTTGTATCAATTTTGCATCGCCGACATCTCTCTGCATTTGTTTACGTCGCCCCCTCTTCTGCCCCCTCCCCCTCCCCCGCCTCCTCCTCTTTATTAATCGCGGGTTATTCTCCAGCGATTTATTTCCCTGGCCGTCTTTCAATGGGCCGACTTTTATTGCGATCCCTTTCGCTGAATTTTGCGAGAGAACGCCATCTTTTAGAGGCAATAGCGAATCATTTGGGCGAATGTCCACTTTATAAATCCTTTTAGAGGCGGCGGTGTTGTTTTCTGCTCCTGCACACACGAAAGTGAATCATAGTTCGTTTGACCGAATCTTGTATCATGAAAATCATATAAAGATTTTATTTGCGGTATAGACTGAGAAATGATTTGATTTGCAATGTGCACTGATGAGAAAGCAATATCACAAATCTGTGGTAATAGTGAATTTGTTCAACAATATTTCGAGTTTAGTTGTGTTAAGAATATTTCCAATATTAATTATCATTTTTAATGTGTTTGTTTAGTGTTCTAATTTAAAAATATGGTAACTTCAGGTAACACGTAAATAAAAATCGTTTTAAAAATATTGCTATGTTTGTACTACAATCAATATTAATTTATGTGACATTAATATGCATGCTTTCGTTTGCTATACGCATTTTTACCTACAGATTGCATAATTAATTTTCTTTTTTTAAAATAAATTGTCAAATAAATAATAATACTACTAGTATAATGAAAAAATAGTTTTTAAACCAACTCGATTATTACGAATTGTAATAACAATACAACACTTGAATGACATTGTTATTTTCTGTAACATATCAATATTTGAAGAAATAAAAAATATATAAAAAAACAAAAATAAATAAGATAAATAAGATACGTAAGATAAATAAGATAAGTGAGATAAATAAGTTTAGTGAGATAAATAAGATAAGTAAGAAAAATAAGATAAGTAAGATGAATAAGATAGATGAATAAGATGAATAAGATAAATAAGATAAATAAAATAATTAAAAAATTACAAAATTTCCCATCTTTTAAAAAAATTGTAGTTAAACTTATTTTTTGTTGTATGTATTTCAAAATGTTTGCTTTATACTATAATATAACCATGAAAAAGGTCATAGTCATAATAAACGAAACGTTTGACAATACTTTTAACTTTAATAAAGCTCTTCATGCCCAAAATGAATATAAAAAAATAAATATCAAAAAGTCAAGAAAGAATTATACAATTTTGAAATAAGTTTCTAATATGGCGCACTTTCTATGAAGTAAATTTGAGGAAGCGAAGGCCGCAGGCCGATCGTGCTGGCAAGACATGAGGGTCACGCGAAGCGCGACCTTTATGTCTTGTGTGGTTCGCGAACGAGCGAAGCGAGTGACCGACCGTCTACTACCTTGAATATAACAAGCTCCAGTTAAGTGTCCTAAAAAACGAGAGCCGAAAGCGCGTGGCGGTGAGCGAGCGAAGCGAGCGAGCTCATCGTTTCAATAATTTTTAAACATTGTTCTTAAAGGAAAATAATGATTACTAATTATTCTTAAAAGTTTTAAATAATATAATTAGTACAAGTCATTGTTAAATTTGAAATTGACACAAGTAGAACCAAATAGCACATCATAAATTATATATTTTAAAACTTATCTTGAATTGATGTTAACATCAATACTATTATAATTATGTAAATTAAAGTTTTTTTATATAAATAAAATTTTACTAAATAAAAAATATAATTTATATTAAAAGATTATTTTTTATATTACCTGTTTGAATTAATTAATATATTTTAATGCAATCAGTTAGTAAATATCAGTAAAAATATATAAAGACCAGAAATGAATAAAAACAAAAACTTAATAAAAACAAAAAATCAGTAGAAACGAAAAAAAAACAAAACAACAAAAAAATCAGTGTAAATATCATTTTCAAATTATTATTATTTTTAAATGTTTTAATTGATATAATTAATGCAGATCATAGTTAAAGTTGATATTAAGACATGTAACAAATGGCAAGTAACAAATGGTATAGCATAAATTACATATTTTAAAACTTAACTTTAATTTCCATTATAGTAGTTTAATTGATGTTAATATGCAAGCTCTCCTTTGCTATAGGTACGAATCTTTATCTACAGATTGCATAATTAATTTTCTTTTTCTAAAATAAATCGGTAAACATATATTTTTTCGCATTTATGTCAGCGGATACACAGTTATTCAATTACTTATATTTTTTATTAAAAGAAGATGCTACTCTTATTTTCAATATTTCTTTATTATTAAACAATGTATTTATTATTAAACAATGTATTTATTATTAAACAATGTATTTATTATTAAACAATGTATTTATTATTATCCATTATTTGATTGTTCTTATTGTTAATTTTTTTTATTTATTCCATATTTTTTGTAATTTTAATTATTTGTTGGTTTTTATCATTTAAAATTTCATTATTTAATTATCGCATTTTTAAAATTATTCTTGTTTATTATTTTATACTAATGTTATAAATATAAAACAAGATGTTAATGATATAATATAGCAAGGCCACGGTGTGTTAATTATTTTATAATTCAAACGAAAATCATATACTCATCTCATCCTCGAATTAGTTGTTTTAATCGTATACTAGATTGATCAAAATTGTTTTTCTCAAGTGAACTAATAAAATATATTTATTCTATAGGTTTGTCAGTAATTTTGTTAATTCTAGATTTGTTTTCATTAATATTTGTTGTAAATCTTTTAAAAATTCACGAGCTCGGATTCAATGAAAATTGAATGAAACATTAGAGGATAATATTACTAGTATAATGAAAAAAATAGTTTTAAAGCAACTCGATTATTACGAATAATAACAATACACTTATTTTTTGCTATATTTAATAATTTAATGAAAATATAAGATGAATTTTGATATGTTTCTGGAAATCAATTTTAATACTTAATTTTTTAAAAGATAGAAATCTTCACAATTTTTTATTGTTTTTTTTTATTTGTTTAAGAAGCGCAGAATCATCAACAATGATATGTGCAGTTTTATAAATTAAAAATGTTTGAAAATTATGGATAGTCTTAAGGAACACTAACAAAATTAAAGTATATTCTTTCACGGGTTTTAACTACTATGATCTCAGTTAATCTATTATGTTAAGAAAATAATAGTATACCCAATATAACATAATATAATCTAATACAACATAACACAATCTAATCTAACATATTATAATGTAATATAATACTACTATAATATGTAACATAAACTGAAGATATATTATATTTTGGCGAACACGTCTTGACTCACTCTCCAATTTTTTTTCAATAAACGAAATTCACCTCCCAGAATGAATTGAAAATATTAAAAGAAAATCAAACACATAAAAATTGAATAAAAAAGAAGCCAACGCGCCAGGAAAGGGGCTTAATGGGGAGATTTGCGTGACGCGATGAGAATTTTCGTTTTATAGACCTTAAAGTAATTCACTCCTGCGGTAATATTTGCATTAAACAGGATTTTTAAAAGGAAGCATTTACATGAAGCTTCCGCCATAATATCCGTGGAGATTGCACGCGGGGGCGAATTAAAAAATTTATGCCCCCATAATTTCGTTTGGGTGCCTTGGACGTGTATCTTATTTGCCAACGTAATAAAATTCGCCCTATCTATACGCGAGCTTAATGCGTGTTTATACTCTCAGGCCCCGGGTTGTGTAACCGTAATTAAAACCGGAAAAATATATGTATCATTATTATTACATTACCTTAATAATTTATATCATGTTGTACCTACATAAGCTTAATTTGATTTATAAATTTAATTTATTTTTAATGTATAAATGTAATTAGTAAATTTAATGTATAAATGTAATTTGTAAATTTAATGTATAAATGTAATTTGTAAATTTAATGTATAAATGTAATTTGTAAATTTAATGTATAAATGTAATTTGTAAATTTAATGTATAAATTTAATGTGTAAATTAAAAAAAAAACACGTAATTAATTACGTAGCCGTAATTAATTGTTTTTCTCATTTTAATCGTATCAAACAAATTGTTATTGCCTCAAGTGCATTTAATGGCTTCATCAATCTAATCGCAGATTTGAAACCATGTGGCCGACCGATCCTGTCGGAGATTTTATCTCAAAGGGCCATCTGGAGGAGAAACGGCGAACTTATTGGAATGCGTTTCGCATTTTTTTTTCCTTAATTTTCAACTAGATCAAGAGCTCATGGCGATGCAACGCGAATTTATAGTTCATCCGTCGATCCACTTGATTGACCTTTGCATCATAAATCAATTTAGTTTAAAATCACATCTACGATTTTCGTGCATGTTATAAATCCGATTGCCGGGGCTATAAATCAGGAAAGTTTTGATAATCGACTCGTTTAATGTGATCGTTGATAATAGAGATATATCATCGAGATGATCGTTTGTTGTTGTAGAGACATTGACAGATTTGGAAATTAGGCCACCCAACGTCAAGACAAGTCTGCTTCATAATTAATTTGGTTTTATTTTTGCTTATTCTTCTTGGTGTACATAAACTTCTTTGAGTGTGATGAGACGTTAATTCAATTCCGAACGAAATTCCTAATCGGTTTCTAACAGTCAATTTGTGTCAGTTGCGTTGATGCTTGGCCGAATTATTCCAAATAATTTGATCAATAACAATTTAAAATATTCACTAATTGATATGAATAAATAATGTATGCGTCAGTTTGTTGTAAATGTGTTTTAGATTAATATTAAAATCACGACTCGAGTGATGAGGATTATTTAATGACCAAAAAACGATAAGAGAAAGCAACAATGAATGTATACGTATAGATATGCCTGCGGGGCTATTTGGTAAAAGGTTTTTTCGGTTAAAAATTTTAACATTAACTTATATACAAAAGGCCAATTCGGAGCTAAATTAAAGCGCGCGCTTATTTTTGTGGGGCATGGCACAGGTGTACGCGAAAATTTACTAACTAATTATGAAAAACTCATCGTTGTGATTTAATGAAAACACAGCCTGCTTTTTAGGTCTCTCTTTCGCCTCTTGTTTTACTCTACGCGTTTCTCTAATTTCGCAATTAAACAGAGAATTCTCGTTACCTGAAAATTACCCGACGCTCACGAAACTAAATGGAATTTAAAAAAGTTATTACGTACTAATAAAAGTTAATATAAATATTTTCTAAATTAAATATATTAATTAATAAAAAAAACGAAATACCTCCAAAACAAGCGAGGAACGCGGCTGCTAGTGCGCAGTAGGCGATGCGCATGTTGCAATTAGCACCTTAGCTAAACTATATCATAAGATTAAAACATTTATAGGTTTTGGCACATCTGAATGGATTTATGCACATATTTAACGACCTCTCGAGAATGGATTGGAGTGAAGACTGAGTGGCCATCTCCTACGGCCGCAAGAAGGTATTATCGAGAATGATTGCAGCTGGCTGTGGATATGCGTTTGAATTAAACGGGATCAAGTAGGCGCCGGAGAGTTGAAATTTCGACAGCCTTCTTTCCGAGCGCATATTTCATCTGCCATGAATTATTTAGCAGTCTCAGGCTCTCGGACTCGGACCTTCATCAATTTTGATCCAATGACACGTGCGCACCTCCGTAGAAATTCAGAGGAAGTAAAACTGAAAACGCCAAATGACGCAATCTAGAACGAGTGTTTGCGAGAGTCGACTCGTGGCGGATTGGACAAACCGTTTAACCTTCCATTATTGCCGTTATTGCATTTTTATGCGGGGCAATTCCTCACCGAGAGCTCCAGCTCTATTTATAGAGAGAAGTCCTCTCAAAGTGTCGAATGGAAGAGGGACAAATGGCGAGCAATTAATGAATATCGCGAGAATGCAATGGGAATGGCAATGGCGCAATGGAAATAATGTATATTCATTCGGGCGCAGCCGACTGGGATGCGTTAATAATTGGTGTTCTCAACCTGCAGCCAGGAATTATACCGACCGGGGACAATTTGCGCAAATAGAAAGATAATTCATTTTCTGTTCCGCCAGAGTGCGCCTCGTGAGCTCGAGCTTTGGTTAGAAACTCATTAAAACGGACGAAAACTATTCACGTTGAAATATGGCTTCTTGATACTTCGCGGGGGATAGGATATTATCTGATGACGACGCTTTCGGGCTTCGCTCCTATCTACACAACTATGCATTTTAATGCTTTACGCCCAACTTTCCAACTTCATCTCTGCAATCCAATGCATTGCTATGCAACTACTATTATAGTTTTCCTTTGCCTGGAGTTAATCCCAATACTCTTGTATATTCAAAGGATTCTCAAGGACAAACTTCTTGTCATTACGTTTGTTATCTTGCAACAACATTGACATCTGGTGGCAATATTGGCAACTTGTGATAGTATTGACAACTTGTGCTAATATTGAGAATTTGTGTAAATATTGACAACTTGTAATGATTTTGACAACATGAGGTAATATTGACATCAGTTCATTAAATTTGACTCATCTGTCCATTAAATTTGACTCATCTGCCCATTAAATCTTACTCAACATGTCTCTCGAATCTACTCAAGTTATTGCAAATCCTTCTGCTGGAGATGTTATTACGGAAAATTCTTCCTCTGGAAAACGTGAAAAAGAAGAAATTGAAATCTTTAAAAAGTTTCCACAAGAAGGAATAAATTCGCTGGAAGGAAGTCCATCATCTGAGTTGCTGTCGAAGAGTTCGGAAGAAATAGAGCTTGAGGTCATTTCCGAAAGCGATAGTTATGAGGATGAGGACCTTAAGGACGAAGATGAAGGTTCCCAAATGGACCTTTCATGTGAGTAATTGTTCCTTTAATATTTGTATGTTTAAACGGATTAAACACTTCTTTTAATATTTGTCAAACGACTAAAACTTTCTATATTCAAGATAGTAGGCGCTCTCTCACTCGCTTCGCTCGTTCGCGAGCCACACAAAACATGAGGTTCGCGCGTTAAAGTTAACAAACAATAGTTAACAAACCAAAAATGGAACAACCTAAAAATACATTGTCCAGCTAATATAAAATATAGGATTTTTGTAATTACTCTATTAAAAAATATTGGGGACGTTGAACTCGCTCGCTTCGCTCGCTCGCTTTTAACACACTTAACTGGAGCTTCATAAATTCAAGGTAGTAGGCGCTCGCTCACTCGCTTCGCTCGTTCGCGAGCCACACAAGACATGAGGGTCGCGCTTCGCGCGACCCTCACGTCTTGCCAACACTATCGGCCTGCGGCCTTCGCTTCCTCGAATTTACATAAAATATTGTGCAACAAGTTAATTAAAAAATTGTTTCTTTGATTTAAAATTTGAAAAAGGTATTTACACTGATTTTTTTGTTGTTTGATTTTTTTTTCGTTTCTACTGATTTTTTTGTTTTTATTCATTTTTTGTTTTTATTCATTTTTTGTTTTTATTTATTTTTACTGATATTTACTAACTGATTCCATTAAAATATATTACTTAATTCAAACAGGTAATATAAAAAAAATCTAAAAATATAAATTATATTTTTTATTTCGTAGAATTTTATTTATATAAAAACACTTTAATTTACATAATTATAATAGTGTTGATGTTAACATCAATGAAAGGTAAGTTTTAAAATATGTAATTTATGCTATGCCATTTGTTACTTGTCTTAATATCAATTTTAACTATAACCTGCATTAATTATACTAATTAAAACATTTAAAAATAATTAGTAATAATTATTTTCCTTTAAGAACAATGTTTAAAAATGATTGAAACGCGTTCAAGTTAACAAACAAAATTTAACAAACCAAAAATGCAACAACCTAAAAATACATTGTCCAGCTAATATAAAATATAGGATTTTTGTAATTACTCTATTAAAAAATATTGGGGGCGTTGAGCTCGGTCGCTTCGCTCGCTCGCCGCTTCGCGCCTTCGGCGCTCGCTTTTAAGACACTTAACTGGAGCTTCATGAATTCAAGTTAGTAGGCGCTCGCTCACTCGCTTCGCTCGTTCGCGAGCCACACAAGACATGAGGGTCGCACTTCGCGCGACCCTCACGTCTTGCCAACACTATCGGCCTGCGGCCTTCGCTTCCTCGAATTTACATAAAATGTTGTGCAACAAGTTAATTAAAAAATTGTTTCTTTGATTTAAAATTTGAAAAAGATATTTCCACTGATTTTTTTGTTGTTTGGTTTTTTTTCGTTTCTACTGATTTTTTAAATTTTTATTCATTTTTTGTTTTTATTTATTTTTACTGATATTTACTAACTGATTCCATTAAAATATATTACTTAATTCAAACAGGTAATATAGAAAAATCTAAAAATATAAATTATATTTTTTATTTCGTAGAATTTTATTTATATAAAAACACTTTAATTTACATAATTATAATAGTGTTGATGTTAACATCCATTAAAGTTAAGTTTTAAAATATGTAATTTATGCTATGCCATTTGTTACTTGTCTTAATATTAACTTTAACTATGACCTGCATTAATTATATTAATTAAAACATTTAAAAATAATTAGTAATAATTATTTTAGTCGTGAATGTCCCAACAATGTGAGGTATATCAATGAATAAAGAGGTTGTTTCCTTGTTATAATATTATATTTAGGCAAATATAATATTATAACAAGGAAACAACCTCTTTATTCATTGAATAATTATTTTCCTTTAAGAACAATGTTTAAACATTATTGAAACGCGTTAAAGTTAACAAACAAAAGTTAACAAACCAAAAATGCAACAACCTAAAAATACATTGTCCAGCTAATATAAAATATAGGATTTTTGTAATTACTCTATTAAAAAATATTGGGGACGTTGAGCTCGCTCGCTTCGCTCGCTCGCCGCCTCGCGCCTTCGGCGCTCGCTTTTAAGACACTTAACTGGAGCTTCATAAATTCAAGGTAGTAGGCGCTCGCTCACTCGCTTCGCTCGTTCGCGAGCCGCATAAAACATGAGGGTCGCGCTACGCGCGACCCTCATGTCTTGCCAACACGATGGGTCTGCGGCCTTCTTATCCTCGAATTAATATCAAATATTATACAGATAAATTGAGATATAAAAAGATAAAATGGAAATTAAACAATTTTTTCTTATGAAATTAAAAAAAATTAGTTTTAAAAGTATAGTGTCCAATTAATAATAAAATATAGGATTTTTATAAAGACTATTAAAAATTATTGAGGACGTTGAGCTCGCTCGCTTCGCTCGCTCGCGCGACCCTCATGTCTTGCCAATACGTTCGGCCGTCACATCCTAGGATTTACATCAAATATTATATGGATAAATTGAGATATTAATAAATAAGATGGTAATTAAACAATTCTTTGTATTGAAATAAAGAAAAATTAGTTGTTATTGATATTTATTACGTAATTTTTAATATTTTAAAATAACAGAATCAAGAAGTTTAGCAGAGACACCATATCAGGATACGCTATTCGTATACTTAAAAAATCTATTGTTATGTTTAAAAAATTGAAAAGTAACGTAAAATCTTTCATAATAAAATCTAATAAATCAAAAGCTTAACAATCAAAAGATTTAATAAAGCAAAAACCTAACGAACCAAAATATAACATACCAGAAGAATAACAAACTAAAAAAATAATAAACCAAAAAAATAACAAACCATTAACTAACAAACAACGTTAACAAACAAAAGTTAACAAACAAACGTTAACAAACAAAAGTTAACAAACGAAAGTTAACAAACGAAGGTTAACAAACAAAAGTTAACAAACAAAAGTTAACAAACAAAAGTTAACAAACGAAAGTTAACAAACGAAGGTTAACAAACAAAAGTTAACAAACAAAAGTTAACAAACAAAAGTTAACAAACAAAATTTAACAAAGAAAAGTTAACAAACAAAAGTCAACAAACAAAAGTTAACAAACACTATCGGCCTTCGGCCTTCGCCTTCTCGGAACTATATCAAATATTGTACGGCAAGTTGCGATAATAATAAAAATATTTCTTCCTTTATTTTGAGACTTTAAAAAAATATATTTTTTTTAATATTTACTATTGATTTTGATTGATAATTATTATTGATTTTAATTGATAATTATTATTGATTTTGATTGATAATTATTATTGATTCTGATTGATAATTATTATTGATTCTGATTGATAATTATTATTGATTTTGATTGATTTTTATCAGAATTTATTGTTTAATTTCTATATTCTCTAAATCGAAAAAATATACTGTTACATGCAGATTACGAGGTGAAGTTAGTGTGTCTTATCAGCCGTCCAATTTAGGTTGCCGGGATAGCAGAGTAAGTTGGTGGCGCTCTATGTTTTTTTAAAAAAAGATCTCACCCCCGCTCATAATTTGAGTTAAACCGGACCTTCGCAACCGTAAGCCCGGACACTAATTTCATCCAAAAAATCTGCTACGTAGGCTAGTAATTTGGGGGTCATAATGGGGAGTTGCCGGGGAGTTGTTGATCTTATCGGAAGTGAAGAAA
>JAWQRP010003314.1:0-13598 GCA_033557875.1 Quadriops clusia | reverse complement strand
ACAACCTCCCGGTGCGTCAATTTCACTGAAATTTCGACTTCAAACTCCCAATCCAAAATTTTATTTTCGTCATATCGCTCGCTCCGATAACACCAGACGTTTGGCCAGTTCGATAGAATGTCCAGCACTGATCTGAGCAATGAATGGTCAATCAAATGTAAATTTCAAAGTGTACCTCAAAGATTATTGGTCGGTTGCTGCTCCGAACAACATCGGGCATTATATCGAACAGGTCTATTTGTTTGGTCATCGCTACCGTGTAAACAAAGTCCTCTGCTACTCAATATTGAAATGGCCGTAACTCTGCGAAAAAAAGGCGCAGATACCTTGACGATATCACACTGTCCTCGCCTTGAAAACCCTTTTCAAATGAACTCTCACACGGCTCCTCATTGCATTTAAGATTTTTACCTTCACAGGCTGATTATGAAGGATGTTCATCTTTTAAAACGTAGGGACACAAAAATACACTTTTTGATCGTCTTGAAATTCTGACAATGTTTTACTGATAGGTTTTACTTTTAAAAAAACGTAAACATCGCAATGTTATCGCCCATGTCCTCGATGTGACCACAGTTTTTATACGACCCGGCGAATTGGTAAATTTCAAGGTTATTTTTGAACGAAATTAAGCGAATAAAAAGTCAAGCTATGAAAAATTGCACTCAACATCATTGGAAAGAATGTCCTAAGATTTCTTATGCCGTAGACTAACTGCATATTGTTATTTGTTACCGGAAGTTACGACTGGCAAAAGACAAAGATGCCATTTTTTCTTTGATTGCCAATAGGTTAGTTTAAAATTGTCACAAAAAAATGAATTAAAGTTGAACACATAGAGGAAAGTGCATGCTACAAGATGCAATTGGAGAAACTAATCAGAAAAAATCATTGGGGCCCGTGGACGTGTTTAAAATTTGAAAATTTTACGGAAAAATTTCGGTCTTTCATTTCTCATGAGGAAAAAAGGGGTTTCTTAAGAAATAGAAAGTTTTTGCTTAAGACATGAAAAAGTGGAAAGTTTTTCCTTTAAAATGATATGTATAACATTTTTGGATGGTCATTAAGCTCTGAGTTACAGACTCTTGAAAATGACCGAAATTTTTGCTCGCTCGTAGGTGTTCCCTTAATTTTGCAGGCCAGTGTGTTTTGATTCCAAATGGCTTTTGATTTCAACATAACAAAGAGGATTGTATTTGCCCGCCCTATACAATTTTATGAAGATTTGATGCATTTGAAAGTAAATAGAACCTTGTAGGAAAATAATACATTTTTCATAAATATCTATTATTCGTTTACTTGTCCATAACGCCACATAGAAAATAAAAATATCTCGTCCTTATCCTCATCCTTTAATAATTAGTAAACGGACAAATTTTGATCTGTATGAATGAAACGCCCATTTTCTTTAAATTTCTGTATTAATCTTTCAACACTTGTACGGATTACGCTTTTATGTGGATGTTTGATTAAAAATATCAGGATCAGTTTCTCTGTCCTTTTTGTAATTATTATCGCTGCCTATAAAAACAATTTCAACCTTTCTTCTAAAATTAATTTGTTGATTTGATACGACTCTGAGCCAACTATAGCAACGTGTTTAACAATTAGACGCGTAGTTTTTCCATTGTTATCAATTGTTTCCTAACTAACCTATCCAGATTATCAGTGAATAGAATGTTATTTAATTGTACATAGTGGAGATTAAACTTTACTTTAAGTATTTATTTTTTAAGAAACTCTTGGTATTGTTGTTTATTTTCGAAAATAAAGAAATTTTATGCTTATGCATCAACTGAATTTTGTCCTGTCATAGTAAAAAATGAAGGTGCAGGTAACCACTGACTAAAACATAATCAATTTAGAATGAACGCACTTTTATCTTAATGGCATTTGTCTGTAAAATCAAATACAGTGAAGTCTCACTTATACGAAGTTCACTTATACGAAACATCCAGTTATACGAAGAATTTCTCAATCCCTACATACATGTATGTATATATGTATTCACATCCACGAAACATTCACTTATACAAATAATTTTTGGTTTCCTCTCATGTTCGTATAAGTGAGACTTCACTGTAATACATTTGTCCCTTTGTTGCAAAGTTTAACATTCACACTATGTATAAATGTATGCAAAAATAAGCATTAATAAGTGAAGCAATATGCATATGTACTATTTACCAGGCATGCTATGTGTTAGTGGTATTAACGCAACGTATTTTGAATTTCGATTTAGCGGAAGTTGTGGTTTTTCCTTATAATTTATATCCAAGTGGCCTTATAAATTTATTGTATGAATTCATTTCGTACCTATAGGCACCCCAAAGATCAAGATTAACGGATGATGAAGAGGAATAGCAATTGAGCTTCCGGACGAACAAAGGGGCAATGATAAACGTTTAAAAGTTTGTGTGTAGTATAATACTACTTATATATCATATAATATGCTTGAACGTAAAGTGTTCCTATTTACTAAACTTGTTTAAATTGCCTACATATTTAAACATATATGCTTTCATAGAAACTGCTTGTTAACATATGTCGATGAACTGTTGTTACAAAACGCAATTTTTGAAGTATGCCAAGGATCGCGTTCATGCGTCGGATGTGTGTTGTGAGTTAGATAAATAGGCTCAAATGCATTTTTTCGTCTAAAAAGGCCACATTCATTTATTGTTATTATCGAATCGGCTCGGGCTTGCCCTAGTTATTCTCCATTCGCTGCTTACGCAGATAAGGTTAGAATGTGTAAGAGTGCAATCAAATCGCTAAAAAAAATAATTGCCTTGATTTGCTTTTTTTCTCAGACTCCTCGGGAATTATGCAAATTTCAGGTATAATTGGCGGTTGTAATGCTTTCTTAATGAACGTGTTGATAGTGTTCGAGATGCAGTAAATTGTTGATTTATTTGCTTTTATAAATAGTAAGCCTGGAAGATTATGCGTTTTTACTTTGTGCATTTTTAAAAGTTGTTGTAATATCTTAGTAAATTGTTGTAATTTTTTAATTACTTGTAATTTTTCAATAACTTGTAATTTTTCAATAACGTAATTTTTCAATAACTTGTAATTTTTCAATAACTTGTTATGCTTTCGATATATGGTGATGACTTCAATAAATTATTATACGTTTTTAATAAATTGCTGTACAATCGTTGATGTGATTATAATATAATCGGTTTGTTTGTTGTGTTGAGACGATAAAACGCGAACAGCTGCAGAATTAACAAGAAATGTTGTGACACTCGTGGTCCTATTATCACGAGAGCGAATTAATTGTTGGAAGTTGATGTTCAGCAAATCTATTCCAAGGTAGAATTGGACGTCACGAAATTTACATTTCCTTTACGCGTTTCGATGTGCTTGCAATGCACAATCAAATTTCGCGAAATTATTTTTTGCTTCGATTTTTTTATTTATTATGAGATTTACGTGTTCAATTTTTATAAATTATTATCTAAGCCCATTTACTGTTGCTAAAGAAGACGTACACGTGCTATATCAACTTCAATCATTCTAAATGCACCTAACGACAGTTTGCTACATATTTCGACCTTCGCATGTGATCTACAAGGTTTATTAATATTACCGTCGCCTGATAAATTATCAAAAGATTCAAGTCGGAAAGAATCCGGGAAACAAACGGGGTTAGCAAAAATAGAACTAACAACTGACTTGACCTAAATTGCTTGTGTGCATCTAGGCTACATTTAACCTCAACATCTTTTAGAATCAAGGGGTAACTAGCTTTGACAATACATAATAATTATTATAATACAGTAATAATATCAATATAATTATAATCACCATATAATAATAATCATTAATAATTATGTAAACATACATAATAATTAAAGATATACAAAATTCTGAAGAATTTTATCTTCGTGTTACGTAAGCAAGTTGTAGATCGTCACTTGACATTTTATTATAGAAAAACATTATTCCAGAACTTTCTACAACAAAAAGTATTTACGTCACCGTTTTCTTAGGCTTAGGTTACTTTCAAAAAAGTTCTTAATTAATAACAATTTCTAATAAAGAATAGATAACAACTAAGAGCCAAAAAGCAGCAATGGTAAACAGCTTTATGCAACAAGAACCGAGTTTATGATAAATAATCGTCTGGTCGCCGTGGTCCTTCATTAGAAGCAAACAAAAAAAGAAAGTATTGCAAACAGGAAGAAAACGCAAATAGCCATGATCTAAATTTATATTTAATTCATTACGTTTATATTATGTTCTGCACATTTATATAACTACTTCGGTTCATTTATGTGCTTTATTATATTTATGGGCTAGCCTATTTATGCACTTTATTATATTTATGTACTTTATTGCATTTATTTACTTCTTTACGTTTATGTACTTTATTGAATTTTTGTACGTTTAGCCTTTTTGTACTTCAGTACATAAATTCAAATACTTTTAAAAATAACTGTTTTCCAAAGCTTGTGCCTTGAAACAACTCATTAAAAAGAAAACAAGAACATCGCGGACGCGAGGTGAAGGAAATGTTAAAGCTACAACAAGGTTGGTTAACTTGACTCTGTAACGAAATTAATTTACTATCTTCTATAATAACTGAAAGCTAGCTGAGCTAACAACTGAAAGTGTAGCAGGATAGCAAGTAGGCTGGTGTCAGTAGAGTAAAGCTAATGACAACATTAGCTGACAACACTTGAACGACAACATCTTAAGGCCTTTTAAATTATACGAGTTTAGGGCAATGACAATAAAACACAATAAAAAGGGGCCGTTTTCTCGAGAGAGAGAGTTGCAAAAGCGAATTAGGGCGAAAGTAAAAAATCACCAACAAACCTTTTCTTGTCTTTGGTGCCTGTCTTGGCCTTGTTGTTATCCATTGCGATTCATGTACGTCTTAGGACACTGCTAAGGACGCACTTGTGTGGAATTCACTCCAATTTTAACAACAATGATGATAACAAATACGGCACTTGTCACAAACAACAATACTCTCACAGATTGACGTGCTACTGTCGGATGTGCGTGTGTCAACGCGCTCTACTTTACCGGCTGTGAAGCTTTAGGTCCGCGCGCCACCACAAATATATTTCCTTTTATATTTGTGATTCTCAAATAAAACTACAATGGAATGAATAAATAAATCGCACTTATTCACAAGAACGTGCAAAATATGGCTAATATGTTATGTTTATGCATAAGTAACTGTTAAATATTTCGGTTGTTTGCTAGGTTAAATAAGTTAGATATATCTCCGGACGTCGGCTTAGGCAACCCAAATTACGCCATTGAAGTAAACCTGTATTTTAAATTAAAAATATTAGGAGTATTTGAAATGTCTGTAGACTTATTGGAAAGATTGAATTTATGCCATTTATTTGTAAACTACTGGCCAAGTTGGTACATTTTACCTTACATTTTATATCTTTTGCAATTTTTCCAAAACCGACTTAGGAAACTTTTGACGTTTAGCACAATTTACACAATAAGTCTTTTCATAAAAAAAGCTACACTTTGTGTCCTTACAAACAGACTTAGTACAGTCGGCACAATTGGCACCTAAAATTATATATTCACCTTGATTGGGACTTACAAACGGGTCTTCTATAACGAAATAATTTTCAAAGAAATAAACTTTTTTAACAAAAGGTGGTTCTAGACCGTAATAATCGTATTTTTCACGAAACCCACAGAAGGTGCATAAGAAATATTTGGGTTCATCTTCTTCTGTTTTCTCATCTTCTTCTGTTTTCTCTTCTTCTTCTTTTTTCTCTTCACCTTCTTTTTTCTCTTCTCCTTCTTTTTCCTCTTCTTCTTTTTTCTCTTCTCCTTCTTTTTTCTCTTCTCCTTCTTTTTTCTGTTCTCCTTTATCTTTTCCTTTTTCTTCTTCTCCTATTCCTGTATCCACTTTTTCCTCTACTACTGCTTCGTCCATCACCACTTGTTTCAACATTTCCTTATCCTCAATGATATTTTCATTATACCCATGTTCGCTTTCCCCACATTTTACATGATGTGTACTCGTGGAAGGTTCATCCATATCAGTATAAATAAAAAACCTAAAAACTTGATAAAATCAGAATGTAATGAAAAACTGGAAAATAATGTATATACATTTATTTCAATTCTATTTACAGCATATAAATAATTCTACGGTATTAAGACACTAATGCAGTAATTAAAATGTCTTTGATTGAGTTTTATTTGTTAAATCAGGTACAGGTGAACTTTCTATTTAACCCTTTTGCACGGTCATTTTTTCTTTAGGTGCTTCAAGGGGCCACCAACTGGGCTTCAAAGTGTGAGCAATTCCGTCTGCGATGGGAATCTCCGGCAATTCCAGAGATTGAACGATTCGCAGTAAAGCTAAACCGACATCTTGTTGAATCCCTCGAAATTTCCCTAAATTTGCTTTATTCACTACGATTTTGTTTTCAGCAGGGAGGTCCGAAGGGATTTTCGAAAATATTAATGGCATAAGTCTCTTCCGAATGACACCGGTATGGTAAGTCCTCGCCGTTAATTCTTGTCCTATATAGCAACCCTTGTGGAAACTCACTCCGTGTAAGTAATCGCAATTGGCTTCGAGGGGAAAGCATTCCCCCGGGGGAAGGTCTAACACACCTTCGCCTACCCCGAGGGCATATCGAAGCTTTCGGTACTCATCCGCCTCCGACGGGTTCTTTGTCACAGTCATAATTTCAGATAGTTGTTGTTCAACGTCGCAACCTTTAGGGGCTAAGACCCGAGAGCCCAAGGCGGCGATCCGAGGATCCCGGAAAACGATCAAATCTTTGTGCACTTTCGTAGAAATCCTCGTTTCTGGTTGAGACTCCTGCAAGGCATCGCATGGAATGATTGCGCCTTCGAGCTTCTTCACGCTCTTGATCGTCACCTCTTCGGTAATTTGGTGCCCTATGCTTGGGTCGAACACCGCAAAAACGTTTAAAGAATTGCTCGCATCGTCCACACTGATTTTCCGGCGAACTCGGAACATCTTTAGGTGTTTTTGAAGGGGCGCGAGGACATCTTTATCGCATTCCAGGTAGAAAACCGAAGATTCTTGTGTTCGGTAGATTATCGTGTCAAAGAGAACCCGACCTTTCGTGTTCAAAATCATGCTGTACATCGAGGCGGGACCTTGCTCTAAATGTTTTATGTCGTTCGTTATTAGGCCTTGTAGGAAGTCGGCCACTTCGGTTCCGGAGATTTGGATAAACGTTCGGTTGGGCAGTTGTTGCAGGAGGTTGTTCGAGGTATATGTGGAATATGATAATTTAGTATACGAAAATGTAGGATATGAAGATATGGCATACAAAGGTGATTTGCACGAAGGTAGTTTGCATGAAGGTGGTTTGCATGAAGGTGGTTTGCATGAAGGTGGTTTACATGAAGGTGGTTTGCATGAAGGTGGTTTATATGAAGATGGTTTATACGAAGATAGTTTGCAAGAAGGTGATTTGCACAAAACCGATTTAGAGACTGTTGTACATTTAGACTGCGTATATTTATTATGCAGCAATTTTAAAACAGGTTGGCGCAATGGCCCTATTATACAGATCGGCTTCATTCGAAACATGTTTAAATTTAACTAGTAGCGAGGCACTGGCTTCTAACCTAAAATTGCAGCACCGGCTTAGAATATGAACACAAAATAACTATTAAAATAGCTCACCTTAAAATCTTTCAGTAATTAAGCCATTATTCCAGGATAACTTCTTGTTTTAAGCCGGAGGTTTTGTTTAGTAAATCAGTGGTTTGACGTCTATTTTTAAGGTTATGTTATTTTTCGTTTCAGTGATACCAACTCGAAATCCATTGATACCAACGACACGAAATGTAACTCCCAACGACGTAACTCCTATCCGCAATCCTTATCTCTGCCGCAATTAAGCTTTGTAAGACAAAGAGGATATATCAATGCATCATCATTAGTTGAAGTGCAATAAAGAATGCTACTTGATGTAAAAAGGAATCTAGCGGCGTTGGATCTAGTCAATGTGGAGAAACCACTATGTAGAAACGTCAAAAGTAGAATAGATTTCTGTAAATGAACAAATTGGTTGTGTTATTAGCTAACAGATTCTAATAGCCTGAAATATAGGCAACCTATGTTACAGCTAATGCGTTTATGTTGCTCATCCTTAAATTTTGTAATTTATGGTTTTAGGATAACTTCTAAATAAACACACACAGGACACTGTAACATTAATTACATTAATAGTAAGTTATTGTTATTAGTAATAAGGCAATCGCAATTAAACATATTATTATTAATAATACCTAATAGTCACAGAATATTAATATTCTATAATATCCTTTGTTTCATTTGGACATATTGTTTCAAATGAAGTATGTTTTTTTTTAAATTTTTCTACATCTCTAATCATTTAGCAATATGTTTGGGAAATTTTTTAAAAGAGTGAAAGCACGCCTAGCCCCCTTGAGACGTTGGGAAATGAAGAGATCGAGTCCGGGAAGGTAAATAAGGAGGTATTAGGTCGACCCCTCATTTCCATCGCTCGAGCAGGTATAAAAGTGTTGGCTCTCCAGATTGCTAATAAACGGAGCCCTATTATTTTATAAGCGAAAGCTAAACAACGTGTTCGTCTCGATCGCGTTCGAGGGCAAACAAAATTAACGCCGTAATACAGCGAGGAAAAACTCGGAGTAAACAGAACATAACAGCAACTGTACACAAATCGTCTCGCTTGGAAATTGCACTATGTAAGTGCATTCAATCGACACGCACGTGCATGTGTTTTATGCATATTTCATTTGAATGGAGGGCGAAAGGAATGGATGGAGAATAAGTGGAAGAACAAAAAGAGTGTAAGAGGATCCCAATAAGTGCTTGCGAATAATGGGACTAGGATTAAATAGTACATGGAATAAAGAGTAAAAGCACATATATATGTGGTGAAAGATATACAGAGCAAAGAGTATACAAGAATATAGAGGAGTAAGAGTAAGAGGTATGTAGAGCATCGCGACGGCCTGCGTCGGTGATTTTTTTACCCCGGCGCCTCCACCATCCCTTTCTTTACTCGTCCTACCCTGCTGGCTGCATGTTTATAATGTAGTAATACGTTTCCCGAATAGCATAGCAGGTAACAGTCAACAGGCTCAAATATTTGCAAATCCGTCTCGAATGTAAATATCCTCCTCGAGTAAATCGGGACGATCTGTTGTTATTACGTCAGAGGACGCCGACTAATCTGCGTTTAATTTGATAGAGCGACTGACGTATTGATTCTAGTTTTTTTATTGAGGCAGTTTACCAAATTATTTGCCAATCCCATTGATTAATTGTTAAATTGTTTGATGCTGCGGTTTGTTTTCTTGTATATTTAGTACATTGATGATGGGAATTGATCCTGGAGGCCGAACGTTTCCTTTATACTTCACGCTAATAATACCATCTTATTAAGTATGGATTACGTATTTTAGTCGAACCTAAGCTATAACATTAAAATATTAACAACTTGAGCGTATACACATATTACCATATAGAGTGTGCGCTGTAAAAGTGAAAACGTTGTAAACCTCAATTTTAGTCATGTTGTTTTCGATGTTTTCCCCATTACATATATACAATTAATTATGTTTATGCTCTACATGCTCACATTTATCAAATAAAAACGGCTTTTCCATTTATTATCGCTATTACTCCACTTGAGCGAATGACTAAATTGGTTGATTAACACAGGTATTTTTTATTAATAACCTTATTGAATTTCCTAGCAATACTTCAGATTAATCATCTTAAGATTAAATTATACGATCGCACTTCCTAAATTAGTATTACACTCCTTATATAGACATTTTGAGTATGTACTTTGTATCTAATTATTTATACATATAAGTTGCAAATAATAATATATATAACTGTTAATTGTAACTGTATGTAAATGTTAATACCTATTACGTAGTAATAATAATATGCATTACTATTACTACTAATAATAATAACACTAATAATGATAATAATTAATAACTACAAATATAAGTAAGTATACATATTAGGTAAACGTCGTGTACAACAGTGAATTTCCATAAGTACATATTTCACACAAGGGCGCCCCCTATAATCGGGCAAATACTTGTCGCGATTAGAAGCGCGCTTATAGCAACATTAGGACTAATGAATGCAAGACTAACATAATTAGGGCATATATTACTCGGTCCTATATGTAGAACATGGGCTCAGAGCAAACACGGCACAATACATGACAATAAGCTATGACAAATTGCCGGGCTCAAACGGATTTGCGAAGGCTTTCGCAGGGGGCCGATGGCGCATGTTTGCTTGGGGCACGGGCCCCCGACTTTTTTCCCCAATTCGATTTTCGTGCGCTTTTATTTATGGCGCCATTTATTTATTTCGCCGGCTATACGTTTTCCCAGAAGTCGGGTATTAATATAGACTGATGTGCAATGAGTTTTCCCCTTTGAAAAATTGTAAGGCAATTAAATATTTATACGGTTGCTCTTTTCATCACATTTATCAGTATTAATTTCTAACAAGTATTGCTGTAAATAGTTTCATCAAATACTGCATTGTAGGTATAAAATTAAAATCTGATTAGTTTTATACAATGAATATGGAGTTGAAAATCAAATTTCCAGTACTTTCTTGACTGTTTAATAATTTTTCGTAAGGCTACCGGTTTCGCCGCTGAATTGCGGCTTCTTCAGGCCTTTGTAGTCAGTATTTTACCTCTTGTCATTTTGGTATTTGTTATGTAAATCTTCACTGCCTGTTACCACCATTATATTATATTTGTTTTATATTTTTTTTTTACAATTTAACACATTAAAATTTATAGATTAAAATTTTGGACAAACACGGGACAATGATGATTCGAGAATAATGTTATTATTATGATCATTATTAATAATGTTATTATTCTCGAATCATCATTGTCCCGTGTTTGTCCAAAATTTTAATCTATAAATTTTAATGTGATAAATTGTAAAAAAAAATATATAACAAATAGAATATAATGGTGGTACCAGACAGTGAAGATTTACATAACAAATACCAAAATGACAAAAGGTAAAATACTGAATACAAAGACCTGAAGAAGCCGCAATTCAGCGGCGAAACCGGTAGCCTTACGAAAAATTATTAAACAGTCAAGAAAGTATTGGAAATTTTATTTTCAATTCCATATTCATTATATATCATCTTGACCTGGGGAATTACACTTTTCATCATAGTTTTATACACTTATTTTTAAAAGCATTAACTTATTTTTAAATTTATGTGTATATAAGTGTGTAAATCAATTACAAAACAAAATTATATATTCCATAATACGTAAGTGAGAAAGTTAAAATTATGTGTTATTATATGTCACAATACTTTAATATTGTACTATTACTTTTTTTTAATGTTAAAAATGTAATTATACAAATGTGGTTTTTTTAACAATTTAATAGAAGAAAAGTTTTTTTAGTATTATATTTCTTTACACTATTTTCTACTTTATAGTTTCTTGTATTGAATCAAGAAAAATATACCGGTATTTAAATATGTAATCATTTTTTCCAAGTTTCAAATAATAATTTCAATTTGCCCGAAAATATGTAGCATTATTATAAAAATTAAACTTTTGTTTGCGATCAATTTAGAACATTAGGAAATTACATAACACTGCAATACGCAAATTTACTAGAAAATATTACCTAGTTCTACAATGATTTAGAATTTTGCAAATATATGAACGAAAGAACGATTGATTTGTCTATTTTGACTATTGATTTATCTTAATTTGTACATAGTTATGGATGAACTTACTACGATGAAACTAAATATGGAATTAAGATACTATGATCACCCTTATTAGTATTATCAATGGTATTACGAAACGCCCAGCGTCCGGCGGCTACAATTCAAAGGGCGTAACGGATGCGAAACACGAAATAAATTACGGTTAAATGGGCGAAGGAATAAACATGACATAATAACATTTGTACGCAGGTTAGGAAGAATGAGACCCCTGTGGATGGGACATCACAGAGGACACAATGGACATAGTGACCCGCTTATACCAATACACTATCACAAACTTGCGTATATGAACGAACATACAACCGAATATCCTCATGCACAAACGATCATCCTCACACACAAACGATCATCCTCACACACAAACGACCTTCCTCACATACAAACGACCATCCTCATACACAATTGAATATCCTACACATAAATGAATATCCTCATATACAAATGGATATCCTCATATACAAACGAACGCATAAGCGAGAGTCCTCACAGATACAGACGCAGTATCAAGGAATAAATTGCTATCGGAAACGTCCCGAAAGTCAACAGGAATGAATGGGAGAAACATTTGCGGAGTTAACATTATGGGCAGGCCAGGTGTCAGTGAACAAAGCCCCCGTGAAATCGCCGACGCCCCCCAGATTTCGCTAAACGATACAATATCATTATGTAAGTTGTCATGCAGGAGTTTAGGGTGCTGCTGGCCTTTTGCTAGGCTACTTTTAGCTTGATTTATTGCTTGCGGAGAGATTAGAGCCGGATATGAATTACTTGAACAAAAATTTGTATTGATGTCCAGAAAAAAATTATGTCGTTTTTTTTCTGAATATCGATACAAATTTTGTTAATATTTGTATATATAAATTATAAGATACTTGCTAATATTTTGTAGACTACTACATGTTTCGGCCCACTCTAGGGCCATCATCAGGTAGGCAATGAATTAAAATTCTTGAGATCCAAATGTCTACAAAATATTAGCAAGTATCTTATAATTTATATTATACAAATATTAAAAATATCAGCTTGCTGGGTTTAATACTTATTTACAAATTTTGTTGTTTAAAGAATATTTTAATTAAACGAAATTTTGAACAAAACATCTCTATAGGCAATTCTAACGATACAATTAATTAATTTTTACCCTTAACAATGTTAAATTTCTGTATGAATGCAATAAGGACAATCTTGATATCGTATAAATTTAAGAAAATTTGTTGTCATCTTTTTATTTTCAGTTTTGCTTAGTGGAACGTCGACTTTTTATTACTATTGATTTGTTTATTATTATTAAATTGATTTACTCGTCTGGTTAATATTTATGTTGTTGCTTTTCACAGGGTTGATAATATTAGTTTGCCCAACGAATCCGGTCGCCTATACTGAACTATTAGAATAAAAATAAAAAATCAACAACATACTCTTCGGAAAATATTATTTTCCCATTTTATTCTCAATACAACTATCTTGGATACCGTTATTTCACAGATAAAATGATATATTTGATATATACCAGATTTTAAGTTTTTGTTATGGATCGCTTATAGACAGTCATTCAGTAGATGCATTTTTACTTTCTCGCAGAGAAAGTATAGTGATCATGCGAAAAAAATTTTTTGAGATTTTGATGATTCTCGACGTTTTGAGCGATTTTTAGTCGATTTGGCCCTTTTTTGCTTTTTTGTCTGTCTGTGTGTCTGTGTGTCTGTGTGTGTGTGTGTAAACACGATAAGTCAAAAACGACTTGAGCTGGATCGATGAAATTTGGTATGTAGTCATTTGAGCTAAAAAGTAAACTCGTATCAACTTTTGG